>PVIW01007287.1:0-74728 GCA_004026585.1 Noctilio leporinus | reverse complement strand
TTTGTCATATAGTTGTTTGTAGTAATTTCTTACAATCTTTTGCATTTCTGAGGTATCAGCTGTGATTTCTCCTCTGTCAGTTCTCATTCTGTTTATTTGGGTCCTCTCTCTTTTTCTTGATGAGTCTGGATAAGGGCTTGTCAATTTTGTTTATTTTTTCAAACAACCAGCTCCTGGACCTGTTGATTCTTCAAATTGTTGTTTGAATCTCTGAGTTATTTAGTTCTGCTCTGATCTTGATGACTTCCTTCCTTCTTGCTCTGGGCTTTGTTTGTTGTTGCTCCTCTAGTTCTTGCAGCTTTACGGTTAGGTTGTTTTCATAAACTTCTTGTGACCTTTTTTAGGTAGGCCTGTATTGCTCTAAATTTCCTTCTGAGCACTGCCTTTGCTGTATCCCGTAGGTTTTGGGCTGTTGTGTGTTCATTGTCATTTGTTTCCAGAAACTTTTTGATTTCATCTTTGATCTCATTGTTAACCCCTTCATTGCTTAAAAGCATGTTATTCAGTCTCCATGAGTTAGAGAATTTTTGGTTTTTTCCCTTGAGATTAGTTTCTAGTTTCAAGCCATTGTGATCTGGGAAGATGCTTTGTATGATTTCAATTTTTCTATATTTGTGGAAGCTTGTCTTGTGACCTACCTTGTGGTCTATCTTAGAGAATGATCCATGTGCATTTGAAAAGAACGTGTATTTTGCTTCTTTGGGGTAAAAGACTCTGTATACATCAGTTAGGTCCATTTCCTCTAGAGTGTTGTTCAATGCCACAACATCTCTGGGGATTTTTTGTTTGGAAGATCTGTCCATTGTTGATAATGGGGTATTAAAATCCCCTACTATTAGCGTGTTACTGTCTATGTCTTTCTTAAAGTCCTCCAAGATTTTCCTTATATATTTTGGAGCTCCTACGTTGGGTGTGTATATGTTTACCAGAGTTATTTCTTCTTGATGGATTGTTCCCTTAAGCATTATATAATGTCCTTCTTTGTCCCTTTCATTGTAAAATCTATTTTATCTGAAATCAGTATTGCTACTCCAGCTTTTTTTTCATGTCCATTTGCTTGATATACATATTTCCATCCCTTCACTCTCAATCTGTGTCGATGTTTTGTTCTGAGGTGGGTCTCTTGAAGACAGAATGTATGTGGGTCATGTTTTCTTATCCATTCGGCTATCCTATGTCTTTCAATTGGTGCATTTAATCCATTTACATTTAAGGTTATTATTGATTGATACTTATTCATTGCCATTTCCTCCCTTTGTGTCTGTATTCCTCTTTGGCTTTCTCTGTTTCTTCATTTTATTTATTTATTTATTTTTAAAGCAGACCCTTTAGCATTTCTTGCAATGCTTGTTTGGTAGAGTGTATTCTTTTAGTCTTTTTTTTTCTGGGAAACTCCTTATTTCTCCTTCTATCTTGAATGAAAGCCTTGCTGCGTAGAGTATTCTTGGTTGCAGGCCTTTGTTTACCATTACTTGAAATACTTTTTGCCATTCCCTTCTGGCTTGAATTGTTTCTATTGAATAATCATTTGATAACCTTATGGAGCCCCCTTATATGTTATTTGTCATTTCTCTCTTGATGCTTTTAGTATTTTCTCTTTGTTTTTGAAATTAGCCATTTTAATAATAATGTGCGTTGGTGTTGGTCTGTTTGGGTTGATCTTCATTGGGACACTCTGTGCTTCTTGAACTTGATTAATGTTTTCACTCATCATGTTAGGGAAATTTTCTATCCATGACTTTTTTGAACAGGTTTTCCATTCCTTGTTTCTCTTCTCCTTCTGGTATCCCTATGATACAGATGTTGTTACATTTCATGTTGTCCTGCAGCTCTCTTAAACCCTCTTCAATCTTGTTCAGCCTTTTTTCATTCTCCTGTACTGTCTTGGAATATTTGTCTACATTACCCTCCAACTTGCTGATCCAGTCTTCTGCTTCCTCTAGCCTACTATTGATCCTTCTACTGTATTCTTCAATTCAGAAATTGTATTCTTCATTACCTCCTGGCACTTATTGATAGTTTCTATGTCCTTTTTGATGCTGTTGTAGCTCTCAGTAAGTTCCTTGTAACTTCCCTGGAGTTGTTTATAGTTTTCTTTGAGCTGGCTAAGCTCATTGAGCTTCTCTATCATCATTCTTTTGAATTCTTTATCTGATATTTCAGGTGCCTCTGTTTCATTTGGTGGTCTTGCTGGGGATTCTTCTTTTCCTTTTGGTGATGGACTGATTCTTTTTTCCCCCATTTTGTCTGTTGTTGCTTGCTTTTTGTTTTTTGTTTTTTCCTTGGATTAATCTGTGTTGCTTCCTTGCCTTAGTTGAGCACCCTTCTGTGTTAGGAGATTTGTGGAGTTCAGTGTTGCAGTCTCCCAGATTTTCTCCACTTGTTGTTCTTGGTGTGGCCTTTATTTGGGCTGTCTGGTTGTATTCTGGATTGGTTGTGTATATTGCTCCTTTCCTTCAAGTCAAGACACTCCTTCTATCTTTTCTCACAGAAATGAGGAGAGGGAGAATCAGAAAGCCTTAAGTATGAGTGAACAGTGTAAGCCTATGTATATAGTTGCTGCATCTGCCTCCCTGTTCACCCTTAGTGGCCCCTGATTGGTCCAGGTGGAGCCAGGACCTGTGGGCTTTTAGCAGGAAAAAAAGAAAAAGAAAAGAAAAAATAAATAAGAAAAAATATATAATAATAATAAGAAAAAAGGGTTTAGGTTGCTGTTCACCCTTAATGATCCCTGATTGGTTCAGGTGGAGCCAGGACCTATGGGCTTATAGCAGAGAAAAAAAAATTTTTTTAATTAAAAAAAGAAAAAGAAAAAGAAAAAGGAAAAAACAACAAGAAAAAGAAATAAATAATAATAATAAAGAAAGGGTTTATGTGGCTGTTCACCCTTTATGATCTCTGATTGGTCCAGGTGGAGCCAGGACCTGTGGGCTTTTAGCAGGAAGAAAAGGAAAAAAAAGAAAAAGGATGAAAGAAAAGAATAAAGAAAGGGTTTTGGCGGCTGGGGAGGAGAGGAATACTTAGATTGAGGACTGGCAATGTGTTGTAGCCAGAGAGTGAATATACTTGAAATCTAGAATAGGGGGAGGGACTTGGGTATTTAGGTGGGTTGATATAGAGGAGGATTAAAAATATGTGAGAAGTAATTTTTGAAAAAGATATGTTAGGGATTAATAGTTCATGTAGCCCTTGGTGTAACTCAGGTGCTTGAGATTAGCAGTGATCCATTTCCTGAGTCTGCCTCTTTTTCTTGGTCAGGTCTCTGTAGTCTACAGTCTAGCTGGTCTTGGAGTGGCAGGGCCTATGATTGTCACTGTCAGGGCTGATTCTGAGTGTCAGCCCCCAGGCAGGCTGGGCCTCCAAGTAGCCTAGCTGGGTTTTAGAGCTGCCTTTGTTCTGGGGCCCTCCCTTTTCTCCCATTTGAAGTCCAGCAGGGTGCCCCCTCCAACTCCTGGCAGAGGTTCCTGCCTGTGATGGGCACCTGGCACCCCTGCAGGGAGGCCTACAACCTCACTGGCTCCTGTGATGACTGGCCCTGTCCCCACAGCTCCCGGAGGAGGCAGCCCCCGTCTGCCAACAGAGCCCAGGGTCTGCCAACCCTGCCCAGCTCCCCCGGGCGAGGGTCGATCCTCCAAGCTTTCCAAGGAGTCCTTTACACAGCCTCTGTGATGTGCGCCCTTCCAGCGTGTCTGCAGTGTGAACTTTGTCCCTGGCAATGGGCGAGTCAGTTGCCCCAGCTACAAGTTTCCGGCTCCAGTTTGGAGTTTCCAGCTCCAGTTTGGAGTTTCTGTAGGAGCCTGGGGGCCTGTGTGGGTGTGCAGGGCTGGGCCTCCCCCCTTGGAGGGGCTTCAAGCTGCTAATTCCCCGGTGGCCCAGCAGCACCGTTTTCGGCCCTCTCGCTGCCCCCGCTGGTGCACTTCCCTGCTCCCCTGCTCCTGCTCCCCTCAGGACTCTTCTCCTCCACCTCTAGCCCAGTGAGGAGGTTCCTCTCCCTGTAGCGGGAGCGAGGCTCTCACACAGTCCCTCCCCTGCAGGAGTTCAATTCCTTGTTCCCTCCAGCGTTTGCCCTCACTGCCTACACTTCACTGTTCAGATTTCTAGTCACCAGGGAGCCTGGAGCTGGCTTCAATTAGAGACGCCCCTCTGGGTAGAGCCGCCACTGCCCAGAGCCAACCTTGGCCTGCCGGCTGGTTTGGAACTATCTCACCTGCTCTCCTGCAGGTCTCTGCTGCCTCTGGGCTGTGTTCCCCTGAGTCCAGATGCTGACCGCGCCAATTCTTAGGGACCTGAAGACATCTCGCGCTCCCTATCCTGTCCTCTAGCTGCTCTGGTACTCAAGAACACCATCAGCACTCCTCTCTACTCTGTCGCCATCTTTGATCCACTATTTATTACTTTTCTTGCTTATTATGTAAAGTCGACAAAGGGAGAGATCTCATTTTTCTTTTTTACTGCTGCTGCCCAAAAAGGCATAGTGAAAGCTTAAAATCCATGTTGACGAAGAATGGATGATGTCCTGCCTGTAAGTCTTGGGGGCAGGACAGGGTCTCTTTTCTTTACATTACTTAGAAGTGGAAATTACGGCTCTAGAATGTAGTTTGACTTGTCCTTTGCCACAGAGGTCAGAGATTCAACCCAGGAGATCTTTTCAGTTCCTTCTGCCCCTTCTCACAATGAGGCTAGTAAATTAGAATGTTTCCTAGAACCACCCTGAGAACAGCCCTGTGCAGTTCAGAACAGCTTAAAGGGTGGAACGGAAGGAGGGCTTGCAGGTTCTCCATCATGCTCAGCCCTTCAGGCAGGATCTCGTCCCACACTGGAGGTCATTGTTCAGCAACACGAGAAGACTGGACTTCCTTTCCGACCCTTTTCTCTGAAAGTCTGGCCCCCAGTGCTTGAGATCTCATATCAGCCTCCCTGACCCATCCTCAGTGGCCTCCTCCAATCCTACCTCTCATAGGGTGGGGGTAGGGCCGGCTGGGATCCCAGCCCCAGCTGCAGCAGAAACAGCAGGCACAGCTCCCAGGTCTGCCCGGGAGGGCTGCTTTTGGCTGCAGGCGAAGGAGCAAGCTCAGGCGCCACCTGCCGGCCTGCCGCGGCACAGCTGGCTCACCTGCCCAGCCAGAGGAGCCCAAGTCCGCGTCTGAGGCGCGTCACCAGAGGGGTACATGTGCCTGGCGGACATGTAGCCAGTTTGCTGTTCCTGTTCTCAGCTCACAGAGGCCACCCCCACCTCCAACTTTGTACTTTTTCTCCTCTTTTGTTTCTCATTCTCAACTAGTGCCGCTTCTCAGGCCCCTCTCAGAGTCACGTGGTTGGGGAATAAGGATGGGGGACTGGGCACCCAAACACAAGAGACATCAGGCTACACATCTTTGACCAAGATGCCAGTTGCTGGGGTGGCCCCAATACCACCACCTCAAAGGATACCATTCCTTTAACATTTTACACAGACTAGCTCTAGATTCTGTCCCAGTGTAGTGTGAAACTCAATTATCTACAAGAAGTGCTGTGAGACAGCAGGAGGGCACAACCATCTCTCCTTCTTCTTCTTCTTCTTTTTTGTTTTTTAAAGATTTTATTTATTATTTCCAGAGAGAGAGGAAGTGAGAGAGGCAGAGAGGGAGAGAAACATCCATGTATGGTTGCCTTTCACCTGCCTCCAGCCACAGACCCGGCTGGAGACCTGGCCTGTAACCTGGCTATGTGCCCAGGCTGGGGACTCAAACCAGTGACCCCTGGGTTCACAGGCCGGTGCCTTATCCACTGTGCCACCAGCCAGGGCACAACCATCTCTTCTGAGAAGAGTCAGGATGACCCACCATAGTGGTGACATTTGCAATGGGTCTTCAAGATTACTTAGGAATTTTTCAAGGGACTGGGCTGGAGACCATTTCAATGTGTGTAGAGCACACTGTTAAGGGAATGTGAGAAGCTCAGCCAGGCCAGATAGAGCTTGGGGTTGGTGCAGGGGAGGTGTGTGAGACAAGGCCAGAGGAACACGCTGGCACCAGCCTATAAGGCCTTGGCCAAACCAAGAAGACAGCAGGTTCCCAGTGAGAGAACCAGCAGAGAAGCTTGTGAGCTGAGGCAGCAAAATGAGATTTGCTTTGGGAAGCTGACCCCCTCCATATTAGTGATGAGTTAAAGGGGCGGAGGAGGGTGATCCAGGGCGCATTAGGAGGCTGTGGCAATGGCCCAGGGTTGGTGACTGGGGCCTGAAATGACACATGGTATGCAGGAAGGTGCATATTGCCAGCCGCCAACCATCTGAGCTGAGCGATTGTCCGTCTTTCCTTCATGCCTCAGGCTGGCTGTCCAGGTTGCTGGTTGTAGGCCCTGGGCAGTGTTTGCTGTTAGGCAAGATAGATTTCAAACCAAGGCAGAGAGTGGGGGAGACAGGTTTCACTCGTTAGTTCATTAATTCAACAGTCCTAGGCCCTGTCAGATAAGATTGACGGGTGTTCCAAAAGTCACAAGTCAAACTACATGATAAACCAGGAGAGGAGCCTTGAAATTCTGTGTGTATCATTCCCACTACCTGGGAAAGAAAGCATTTTTGTTTTTAATTAAATATTTTATTCATTATTTTTAGAGAGAGGGTAAGGGAGGGAGGAAGAAAGGGCGAGGAACATCACCTATGGTTGCCTCTCACCTGCCTCCAGCTAAGGAGCTGGCTGAAGACCTGGCTTGCAACCTGGTTATGTGCCCTGACTAGGAATCAAACCAGATACCTTTGGGTTCGCAGGCCCACACCAAGCCACTGACCCACACCAGCCAGGGTTGCATTTCAACCATTTTTTTAAAAAGATTTTATTTATTACTGTTAGAAAGAGGGGAAGGGAGAGAGGCAGAGAGAGAGGGATACCAATGTTTAGTTGCCTTTTACCTGCCTGCAGCCACTGACTTGGCTGGAGACCTGGCTTGCAATCTGATTATGTGCCCTGGCAGGGGAATCGAACCAGTGACCTTTGGGTCCATAGGCTGGCACCTTATCCACTGTGCTACTAGCCAGGGTTAACCTTTGGCATTTTAATTATGATATATCTTGGTGTGGTCCTCCTTGGGTCTAGTTTGTTTGGGACTCTCTATGCTTCCTGGACTTGTATGTCTATTTCCTTCACCAAATTTGGGAAGTTTTCCTTCATTATTTTTTCATGCAAGTTTTAAATTTCTTGCTCTTCCTCTTCTTCTAGCACTCCTATGATTCAAATGTTGGTATGTTTAGTTATCCCAACAGTTCCTAAGCCTCTATTCATTTTTTTCAATTCTTGTTTTCTCATTCTGTACTGGTTGATTGTTTATTTATACCTTATGTTCCAAATCATTGATTTGAACCCCAGTTTCCTTCCCTTTGCCATTGGTTTTCTGTGGATTTTCCTTCATTTCACTTAGCATAGCCTTCACTTTTTCCCTTCTGCGTTTGCTGTACTCAAGCAGATGTGTCAAGCCTGTGAACATTCTTATCACCAGTGTTTTGAACTCTGTATCTGTTAGATTGGCTATCTCCTGGTCACTTAGTTCTCCCACTGGGACTTTTATCTGTTCCCTGTTTTGGGCCATAGGTTTCTGGCTCCTCAACTTGATAGGTCCTGTGTTTGCCTCTGTGCCTTAGGTAGACCTGCACACCTGTTACTTGTAAGGGGCAGAGCCTTAGATATTTGTCAGTGCAGGGTGACCTGTTTCACCATGCTGTGACACTGTAGGTGGGGGAGGGGTCTGAGAAGAAACAATGCTACTTGTTCAGCACTCATCCTTTTTCCAGGCACTTCTCCCAATTCTGGGAGAAGTATGGGGCTGGCACCTTTCTAGCTGTTGCTCTGGCTGTGGTTCCCAGAATGGGTGGGTCTGCAGATGTTCTAGGACTTCGGAGACTTCTAAACAAGTGGACTCTGCTGAGAGACTGGCAGTTCCTTCCTCAACCCCAACCCTCACTGGATTTCACAGTCAGAAGCAATGAGGCTTTATTTTCCCTGGAGCTGGAACCATGAGCTGCACAGTCTGGTTTGGTGCTGGGAGCGCTCCCCAGGTGTCCCTCCCTACCTTTTTTAATGTGTGACTTCACTTTCTGCTGGCTAGTCACTGTCGCTGCTACCACGGTCTCCACAGAGTGACCAGTCTACCCCAGCTCCCCCAACTCCTGCCTATCTGGTTATATCTTAGGGACTTCTATGCAGCTCAATTTTCTAAAATTTCTGGTAGTATGCAGATTTGAGGTAGTTGTGTTCCTTCTTAGTTGTGGAGGAAGACACAGAATGTCTACCCATGCCTCCATCTTGGCCAGAAGTCTGAATGCCAGACTCAGTCTTTCTCTCCCTTTCCCACCTCATCTGCTTTTCTAGTTCACTATACATCTTGACTTCCCAAATTAAAATTCAGCAGCTCCATATTGATGTGCTGTATGAACTTGCAAACTTTGGCCTCCCTCTTCATTCCTGATGTCTTTGTTTCAATTTTTCCTCCATCCCCAGTTAATACTTTAGGTTCAAGAACTTGGAGTGGCAGTTCTTTATTTGTTCAGTTTTTAAATTGTTCAGAGTGATGACTTCCAAGCTTCTTACAGGCTGGTCTGAAAACTAGAAAAACTCATTTGATCTTTTATTTTTAATAATTGTTATCTCTTTATTGATTAAAAAAGATTTTATTCATTATTTTCAGAGAGAAGAGCAAGGAGGAAGGAAGAAAGGGAAAGAAGTATCAATATATGGTTGCCTTTCATCTGCCTCCAGCTAAGGACCTGGTTGAAGACCTGGCTTGCACCCTGGTTATGTGCCCTGACTGGGAATCGAACCTTTGGGTTCACAGGCTGGTGCCAATCCACTGAGCCATGCCAGCCAGGTTGTTTTTTGTTTTGTTTTGTTTTAAAGATTTTATTTATTTATTTTGAAAGAGGGGAAGGGAAGGAGAAAGAGAGGGAGAGAAACATGCATGTGCAAGAGATACATTAGTCAAATGCCTCTCTCACACCCCCAACCAGAGACCCAGCCCCACAACCCAGGCATGTGTTCTGACTGGGTATTGAACCTGAGACCTTTCAGTTCACAGGTCAGCAGTCAGTCCACTGAGCCAAACCAGCCAGAGCTTCTTTATTGATATTTTAAAATTTGATACATTGTCATTATACTTCATTTCTTTAATCAGTTTACGTTAGTTCTTTGAACATATTCATAATGTTCTGTTTGAAGGTTTTGTTTTTTTGTTTGTTTTTTGTTTTGTTTTGTTTTTAGCTCTAACATTTGATCTCTCTCAGGCAGTTTCTCTTATCTATATATTTTTTAGTGTACATGTCATACATTCCTGTGTCTTTAGACATCTCATAAATTCTTTGTTAAAACTGGCCATTTTGGATATGTTGTACCAAATCTGGGTACTGGCTTCCCTCTGCCCCTGCCTCCCCTAATCAGGGCTTTTAAAAATTGTTGTTTGCTGTTTATTTGTGTCAGTACCTGGTTGTCCAGCAATGTTCTAGACATTACTATGGCTATGTGGGTGGGGGCTGGGCAGGGAGCCAGGAGGCTGGGCCTTCCTCAGGCCAGAGGCCCCTTTCCTGGGCCTTCCCTTCTTGGCTCACACCTGCCCTCTGGTGGCTGCAGCTGGATCATCAGGCCTTAAGGCACAGGAGGGAGCAGCTGTCACTGCTCAGTTGGAGAGAGTAAGTGGTGCTGCCCCCAGTGTAACTACTGCCCCACTGCCCCTCACCTCCAGGTAATTCAGAGCCTTGTCCACGATGCCTGGGTCAGAGACGCAGCCTGCCCAGAGAGGAGCGAGGTCAGATGGGTAAAACTCTTGGTTCTTCTTTCTGTTTTCCAGGTCATAGTCAAATCAGGCACCTTTCTCCTCATCCCAAAGGATAGGGGACATCCAAGCGCTGTTTCTGTAAATTTCTGTACTTCATGGCTAGAGAGTCATTCCCTGTGGTGACACTTGGTTTAGATGGAGTAACTAGGGTCCCAAACATTAGCGTTTACAGAAGCACTCTAAAGCCATAAGAAGAGTTTTATAAAGAATTTCTGTGAGGAAGCAGGGGAACATCTACTTCTAACCCCTCACCTCCTCCAGGAAGCCCTCCCAGCCTCCCCGACAGGCAAACCTAGCCTGCTCTGCCACTTACTCACTGCCCAGTCCTGTCTCTAATACCGCTTGGTAACAAACTGTTCGCTCTCCTGCTGTACTCTCTCTCTTTCCTGAGCTCCTCAGGACACACCTCTGCTCAGAAATAATCATTGCTACTGCTGGCTGTGGCCCAGCCCTGTGATCAGAACAGTCCTCTGCTGGCACTTTCTCTCCTTTATTTGAGGCGCTGAGAGGGCAGTGATTTGCCCAAGGCCCCAGGGCCCTGGCACCCACAGGCAGGATGAATCTCCAGCTGCTTTGCTACCGTGGGCAGCTTCCTCAACCAGCCCCCACAGGAACCTGAGCCTTGTTCCACTGTTCCCCTCAGAAATCTCTCTGGCTAAAGCCATACTCACTCACACAGAGCTAACAGGGAAGGAACAGAAATACCTGACGCAGACACATAGCAAGCCCCACCCTGGTCCTTCCTTGCTCTCCCTCGGCCATGTTCACCCACATCCACCTCACTGGGGGAAAGGTCCTGGGCCTGAGAACGGGGGTTCCTGGGTCTCTGGGTCTGGGTTGGTGGTGGTAGCAGAGACTCGGGGGCAAGGGGAGCTGGAGGAAATGGCCCTCCACCTGGGTCCTAGTAGTGGCCCCTGCTTGGTGAGTACGCTCCGCGCCAGGCTGAGTGGTTGGGGCCCCTGCACACCATGGAGCAGAGCAGGGACTGCATGTGGGGGCAAGCAGTGCAGGCTCCCAGTGCTGGTCCTTGACAGAGCCCACAGGGCTGAGCAGCAGTGGAGCAGAGCCCAAGCACAAGCTTCCTGGCTCCAAAGCCCACAGCTGCCAGGGCCTCCACTGGCTCAGCCTCCTCCAGCCTCCTCCAGCCTCCAGGCTGTGGAAAAGGGGTGTGGGGTCTAGGCTCCCTGTGCCCTCTCTCCTGGTGTCCAGTGAAGCCATAGGTTCTCTCTGATCTACTCTCAACACCCCTTTGTGGTGCCTGGTGGGCGCTTTCTGGAATTCTGCTACTGGTGAGCAGCCAGGAACTGTAGGGCAGCAGTGGTAGGGAGCCCAGAACAAGCAAGTAGGGTGGTCTGAGTGGGGTGGGCCACCCTGATGGGGCCTGGCATGCAGTGCAGAGAGCAGGACTGGGGTGCCTGGCTGGGATACCGGAACTGCTCCTTTCCCTAGGGACTCCTACTGGGTGATGGAAGGTCTGCTCCTCTCCGAGATGCCCAAGATGATGAAGGGCATGCTGCAGAACTTCCTGGACCTGATGTGCATGTAAGACGGGGCCTGGCACCTTAAGGCCTAATGGAAGAGAGGCAGATGCCACACAGGCTTGGAGCTGGGTTTTCTTCGGCTCCAATGGCTGAGCAGGGGCATGTGAGCAGGCCTCCTTCTTGGCAGCTATGGACATGTCCCCAGTGGGGCCCATGTGTACTACTTGCAGCACAGCCAGCCCCTGTTCTTGACCTTCATGAGAGACCGCTACATGGCTTACACCAATGACACAGCCTTCCTATGGTGGGCACCCCCTCCTTGTCCTGCACCGCCAGCTCCCCATACCTGAGACCTCCTAGGGTGGGAATGGGGAGGTGTGCCTGGGCTGAGGTGGCACCTGGCTCTACCCCAGGGACAATATTGGGACCCTAGCCTTGGAACTGGACTTCTGGACTAAAAACAGGAACATCTCTGTGAGCTTGGGGGGAAAGAGCTATGCCTTGAATCGCTATTATGTCCCTTATGGAGGACCCAGGTGAGCAACTGAGAGGGGAGCCTCTCAGTATCTTGTCTATTCCCTCTTGTTTGGTTGTCAGCAGCCACTGGGCAGGAGGGCAGGTGACCTGGGCTCACCTCATAGATGGCGATACTTGTAGCCATGGACAGTCCAGGGCTGTGGGGTCCAAGGTTTGCTGAAACAACAGATCTCAGCTCCAGCTTAGGCACAGAGGGCTCTGGGTTTCCCGGTGCCAGCTGTCACTCCCCTCCTGCTAAACCAGTCCTACAGCAAAGATGCTGAGCTGGCAGACACCTTGCCTGAAGGTGAGTAACAATAGTGCAAGAGTGGCTAGAGGAGGCCGCCTCCCTGCTGCAGTGCTAGGCCCTGGTCTTTTGTGTGCTGTTTCTTGCCCTCACAGGGGACTGGGTCTGGCTGGGACTTTTCTTCATGCTGGCTCATCAGAGGGCTGGACCCCAACTTGCTCAGCAGCATCTGAACCAGCAAACTTGTGCCTGTGGAACTTAATGCTTTCCTATGCCAAGCAGAGGAGCTCATGAGCAACTTCTAAGTCAGCCTGGGTGAGCAGGCCAGCAGGAGGGAAAAGAAGGATGTGTTTGCCAGGCTTAGGTCCCTGCCTCAGCATTGGCATAGAGCTGGAAATAGGACCTTGACTGAAGGGCCTCTACCTTTTAGCCTACTCAACACCACATCCCAAGCACAGCCGAGGCAGGAGTACAAAGGAGCCCACTCTCATCTTCACTCCGCTCCTTTTCTAACTGGAAAGGCCTTCCCAGGCCTATGAAAGGACCACCTAGTCCACATATTCAAACTCCCTTCATTCCTCTTCCAAATCAGCTGCCTTTGAGCCCTCAGAGCTAGGGAATCCATATAGCCAGTGCCCTCCCAAGGTTGAACCCAGGGAGCAGGACCATGCAGGTCCTGGGAGCCCTACAGGGCCGTTGCTCAGAGAATTCTGGGTTCTAGAAGCCTGAAATGTGGTGGGCTCCAGGTAGGCATGCATGCCTCCTTAGCCCTTGGCAGGAGGAGGCCAAAGTAGTAGACCTCTGGAAGCCCATGGGGCTGAAGGGCAGAGGCCCTGGTTGCTCAGCCTAAAGGCAGTGTCATCCCAGGGAATGATTCTCAAGCCATGAAGTACAGAAGTTTGCAGAAACAGTGCTTGGATGCCCTCAAAACTATCCTTTGGGATGAGGAGAAAGGTGCCTGATTTGACTATGACCTGGAAAACAGAAGAACCAAGAGTTTTACCCATCCCACCTCGCTCCTCTCTGGGCAGGCAGCTTCTCTGACCCAGGCATCATGGACAAGGCTCTGAAATACCTGGAGGTGAGGGGCAGTGGGGCAGTAGTTACACTGGGGGCAGCACCACTTGCTCTCTCCAACTGAGCAGCGACAGCCCCTCCGTCCTGTGCCTTAGCCTGACAATCCCGCTGCAGCCACCAGAGGGCAGGTGTGAGCCAAGGGAAGGCCCAGGAAAGGGACTTCAGGCTGAGGAAGGCCCAGCCTCCTGGCTCCCTGCCCAGCCCCCACCCACATAGTCATGTCTGGAACATTGCAGGACAGCCGGATACTGACCTATTAATATGGAATCCCAACCTCTCTCCGGAAGGCGGGCTAGCAGTGGGACTTCCCCAATGCTTGGGCACCCCTATAGGACCTGGTCATCAGAGGTAGAGGGGGATGGTGCATGTCCCAGGACATTAGTGCCTGGATGTAGAGTCGGGCCTTCCTAGTACTGGGGAGTTGTGAGCAAAGGATGTGGGGGTCTTCTCTGACTCCTCTGCTCTCTCAACTAACATTTACTCCCTCTCCCAGCCACCTGTCGGAGGAATCAGCTCTCTTCTCCCTCCAAAACTGAGCCCTGGATTAGCGCAGGTTTGCTTGTGGGTCCAGAAGGGCAATAAGGGCCCAGGGTCTTTCTCCCCTTGAGAAGAGTTGAGCTCGGGCCTCTGCTCCCCCTGGGACGGGGCTCTGGAGACTGAAGATCCTGACTCAGGCGGGATCTAGGTCTGGCCAAGTCGCCTTAACCCCAGACTCAGAAAGTAGCTTTCCAGCTGGCGCAGAATTGGATGCAAAGCAACTTTGATGTTTACTACCAAAAGTCAGCCATGTACAAGGTGAGCTGGCCCTGAGCCCCGTTCCACCCGTCCTCTGCGCTGTGAGGTGGGGAATTGTTAGGGTCGCAAAGCCCAGGCTGAGGGACAGTGCGGCATCCTGTGGCTATTCCTGGGTACCGCAGGGGTAAGAGTTACAGGCCACAGCGGCTTCTCCCAAAGGGCTCCCATCTCCTGCTCCCCTTAGAGTGCTGGGTCAGGGGGCTGGAGATAAAACTGACCTTAGAGCTTGTCCTCCTGTCTCCGGTATGACATCAGCAGTGGTGGACAGCCGGGTGATGGAGGGGAGTATGAAGTTCAGGTGAGTGGGCTAGCATCCTACAGGAAGTTACGGCGTCTGCTGTCCCCACAAACTGACCATGACCTTCCTTCTCTTGGCCTCAGTTTCCTCCCATGCATGTGTGTCCATGAGGAGGAGCCTGGCTGGTACTCCTTGGTACCCTGGGGCTAGGCAGGCCAGAGCCCATGGGTAGAGATCCCACACACACACACCCACAGGCACTTGGGACCTTCCCCAGAGGTCTTGCCCCACTGGCCATGCCTCTCTCCAGGAGGGGTTTGGCTGGACCAATGGAATGGTCCTGATGCTCCTGAACCGATATGGTGACTGGCTGAGTTTGGGGACCAAGACAGCTTTCCTAGAGCCCCAATATCTCGTAGCTACCCTTCTCCTCAGCCTCCTGCCATAGTAATGGGCCTCACTGTCCCATCTGCCTTCAGTGCCTCTTCTGGCTCCAGCTCCCACCTCATTAAACCTGTGCATGAATCCCTACTGTCTCTGGCCTCTTCATTCCCCACCCCTGGAGACTCCGTGCCCCTTTGCAGGGAGGACCTAACCCTCCTGCCTCATGTACCCCAGCCCAGTGCCCACACAACTTGGCCCCCCAGAAATACTCTAAATGCTTTATTGTTCTGCTGAGATGCTTACAAATACTGAAAATTACCCAGCCTGGACCCAGCAACCAAAGCCCAGTGCTGGAGAGGGGCAGGGAGGTGGGCTTAGTGTTAAGGCGTGAAGGACTGAGGCCATACTGCTGAGGCCTAGGCCACTGCACTCCATCTTCATCACCCTGCTGAGACTGGAGGGCAGCTGCTTCTCCCCTGCTTGGGTTTTCTTACGGAGCAGCCCTCTGTCCCTGTCTGAGACTCAGCCCTTCTAGATTTCTCAATCATCCACATTGCTTCTCCTCTGGATCTAGATGCCCTGGCTTCATCTCTTCTGGCTCTAAGGAAGGCACAAGAGGAAGGGAGAGAACTGGCCCAGGGGCCAGGCTGTGCATCAAGGCCTAGAGACACAGGTTGGGGGCAGGAAGGTGTTCGGTTCCTAACCCCCCAGTATAAGATGCCCGAGGGCCTGGGCTGGAGAGATGATGGCACCATACCCTCAGATGGGTCCACAGTTTAAGCCGTGGGTAGAGCCCCTGAGCCAGGGATCCATGGCAATTAGTATGTAACCTTGGCATGGGTCTGTGAAAAGGGGATGGGGCTGAGGCCTCAAGGATAAAAGTTGAGGTCTCTGGCCTTTGAGCAAAGTAACAAAAAGTATGAATGCAGGAAAACAACGGGATAAGAGCAGGGTTTGAGAGGTACACTGCCTGAGCTGGTACCCGACTCTGGATGTGGTGCTGCTCAGTCTCCAAGGCCCTTACAAAGGGGGCTGAGGCAAGAGGGGGTCTTTGGCAGATTCTGGTACCATAACTGTCCTTCACAAAAGAAAACAGAAGACAGGGAGCCCAGGACCCTGAAGTATTATTGCAAGTGCTGGGCTCCCAGGAGGCAACAAAGCCCCCTCCCCATCTTTGATCTCAGACTGGCTCTTTAGGAGGCCCAAGCTTAGAAACTCCCAGAGTGAGCTCCTTACACAAAATTGCAAAGTCTTCTTATACAAAAGCCTCAGTTACACTCTACCCTCCCAGGGCCCTCTGACAGTGCCCAGTGAGGCCTGGGGCCCAGGGTGTGGCTTTGTCTCCAGGAGCAAGCAGAGCAGCAGGTGGTCAGGTATTGGCTCTGGGGCCCACCAGAGGGTCTAGAAAGCCCACAACAGTCAGTTCATGAACTGAGTGTAGCCCTCAGCCCCGGTGACAATGACATCCATCCAGATGCGCATGGCCTCTGCCGATGGGGCCACCATGTAGTATAGCCGGTCATGGGTCTTCACACAGAAGGTCAGGGCTGGGTTTGGACTCTGTGGATGGAAAGAGGATAGGCTAAAACATGGCTCACCCCTGAAGTCCAGAAGCACTCTCCTAACCAGCCTCCTGGTCTGCCCTTTCCCCTCCCTGCACTCAAGACAACCTGGAGCTCAGGGCTGAGTCCTCACAGGCCTGAAACTTAGCCACCACCAGTCAAATGGGCCTCTGGCTGAGAAGTTCTCCTCACACCTGGCAATCCTTGGACCCTGGCAGGGTCATACTATGCCAGGTAGGGGCACTGTTCCTTGGTACCCCCAGGCATACAAGAATGCCAAAAGAAATCAGATACAAAGAGCTGTTCCAGAGAGGATGAAAGTTCTCCTCTTGCTAAAAGAGGAGCAGATGAAAAAAAGCTACAAGTATGATGCTAGGCTCTAGGACCTCAGGACCCCAGACATCAGGGAGGGGCGTGCATCTGAAGCTTGGCGGCAGCAGGTGCAGTGGGGGGGGGGGGGGGCTAATTTATACTGCACTGAGGCAGATGACCAGCCTCAAACATGTCCAATTTATCAACCCTCTCCCCCAAGTCTAGTCTCCAAGGGCTCCCTTTTGCACTGCCCACCCCTGTTAGGGAGACAGTGTGCTACCATCTTGGGAGAGGGAGGCAAGCCAGCCAAATTCAAGCCCACGGGGGCTTCCTTCCTGCTCTCTACAATCCACCTGCACTCCTCCCTCAGGCCTGGGGGAAGGAAGAGGGTTTAGGGGAGAGTAAAGGATCAGAGGTAGTTCTGGTTTCTATATATAGGGAAGGATACCTCCATCACCACAGTGAAGCTGAAAAACCTCTTCTGGGAGGCAGCTGAGAGAGAAAGAGAAAGTTGACAGAGACAAAGGAATGGGGCTAAGACTACGAAGAGGGCAGGTTGGAGGCCTGTGCTGCAGAGCCCACCCATCCCCCCAAGTGTCCCTTCTGGCCCTTCACCTTGGCTGCACTGCGCAGGTGGTCGTAGTATACTTCTTCAATGGCCTGGAAATAGATGACCCCCTTCAATTTCGTCTCATGCTTGTCTGCAAAGGAAATAAGGGCCAGGTTGAGGAGGCGTGTCATACTTCAGGTCAGGCTGTACTGCCACAGAGCGTCTACCCTGGGGAATGAGATGATTCCCAGGGCTCCTCAACAGAACCCACATCAGTGCTCAGGCTCATGCAGAATTACAGAGAACACAGATTAGGACTCCACTGAGATACCACTTCTCACATATCAGAATGTCAAAAACAAAAAAGATATATAGTACATTTTGTCAAGTTTGTGGAGAAAAGGCTGTCTAACAAATGGAAGGTGGGAGTATACACTGGCCGCCTCTATAGATGATTTGGCCACAAAAGACTGGAAACAACCCAAGTATCCATTAAGTGGACACTGGTTGATAAATTGCAGTTAATCACATGATGGGACTCTAGACAGCTGTTAATATAGAACAATGTATATATATATCTAATATATAGGTTCAGAAATAAACACATAAAATATATCCAGATGTAAATATCTAGATATATTTGAGGTAGAAAATTACCAGGAAAACAAGGAACATATTACATGCTACCTTTTGTGTAAGGGGTAAAAATACATGTTTGCATTTGTTTATATTTCCTCTAAAGAAAGACTAGAAAATTACACAAGAGGGCAATAAGAGCAGCTACAATGGGTAGAGGCATAATTCTCAATTTAAACATTTTTATTTTCAACTATATGAATAGATTCACCTAATCAGCTCTAATCTTAAAAAAAAAAAAAAAAAAAAAAGGAAGTATTTAGCATCTGAAGGTATCAGTGGCAGGAAGGAGGTGCATAAACTACCAACAGAGATGCCTTCTGGTTGGGAGGGATGAGGCACTGTCAAAGGAAAACACAGGACCTGGATCAACTCCTCTAGTGGCAAACACTGCCCAGGGCCTACAACCGGCATGGCATCCTGGACAGCCAGCCTGAGGCATGAAGGAAAGACGGACAATCACTCAGTTCAGATGGTTGGCGACTGGCAGTATGCACCTTCCTCCATACCATGTGTCATTTCAGGCCCCAGTCACCAACCCTGGGCCATTG
This sequence comes from Noctilio leporinus, assembly GCA_004026585.1. Taxonomy (NCBI): domain Eukaryota; kingdom Metazoa; phylum Chordata; class Mammalia; order Chiroptera; family Noctilionidae; genus Noctilio; species Noctilio leporinus. Next base: position 56,581 of record PVIW01007287.1, on the reverse strand, counting down.
CCACAGCCTCCTAATGCGCCCTGGACCACCCTCCTCCGCCCCTTTAACTCATCACTAATATGGAGGGGGTCAGCTTCCCAAAGCAAATCTCATTTTGCTGCCTCAGCTCACAAGCTTCTCTGCTGGTTCTCTCACTGGGGACCTGCTGCCTTCTTGGTTTGGCCAAGGCCTTATAGGCTGGTGCCAGCGTGTTCCTCTGGCCTTGTCTCACACACCTCCCCTGCACCAACCCCAAGCTCTATCTGGCCTGGCTGAGCTTCTCACATTCCCTTTACAGTGTGTTCTACACACATTGAAATGGTCTCCAGCCCAGTCCCTTGAAAAATTCCTAAGTAATCTTGAAGACCCATTGCAAATGTTGCCACTATAATGTACAGCTGTGTTCCCTGTGCTCCTACAGCATGCAAGTTCCTCATGCTGTTTGAACCTTCTTTACAATTCATAGATCTACCTCCTCCAACATCAACAACTATATGCCTGCACACAGTAGGTGCTCAATGCATTGAATGAATAAGTCCAGGCACTGGGATCCAGAGAGAAGTCAGTGACCCTTCTCTTAGGTGGTTACAGTCTAGAGGGGAAGAATGAATTTACTAGCTGGGTGACTTGGGTGTTCCAAGAGAGCAGCTATGTGTCACAGGTGGTTATGAGTATTAAGTGAGCAAACACATTCAAACTGCAGCAGTGTCTGGCACATAACATGTAGCATCTGCCATTACATCATTATAGCCCTGGGCTGATGTCACATGGCAGACAGACCCTGTATAATGTAGCAGTCATATAACAAAAGATAGGAACCAGTCTCAGTAAGATAGGACCAAGAAAGGCTTCATGGAGGTAATATGTGATCTGGCCTCCATAGAATGGAAGAGGGATTCCATTTAGGTGGGAGGAGAGACCAGGCAAAGGCAGGGAGAATGGCAGGTTCAAGGCGGGAGCAGGCAAGGCACACTAATTCAGGGCCCTGGTCCTATAATAGGTTCAATTTCCACCTGACACTTCCTCTTCAAGAAAAGGATGCAGCCCCACCCAGGCCCCTGATCCTTGTTTCATTGGAAATAACAACTTGATCCTGCTTGTTTCCTAACCTCATACCTCTTCATGATCCCGTGCAATTTGGCTCCTGCCTCAGTACACAGCAGAAGCCTTTCTCTGGTCAGGCTCCAATCAATGCCTGAATCAAACAGCCTTTGGGCCCAGATTATTCTTGGCTTTCCTGCAGCATCCATCATCACTAGTAGTAGTACCCCTGCTTGAAAATGTTTGTTCCTTTGGTTGGCTTCCTTCATTACCACCCTCTTCTAAACTTGGTCTCCTTTTGTTTCATAAAAGGAAGGTCATGTATATCCATGGGTCCATTATAAGTTCTTTAGCCACTCCATTTCCTACTACACCTTACATTCTCATGGTGAATTTGTTAACTATCTATTTGTACTTTGTTTTTTTGAAGATTGTATTTATATTATTATTTTTAGAGAGGGGGAAAGGGAGAGAGACATCAATGCATGGTTGCCTTTCACCTGCCTCCAGCCACTGACCTGGCTGGAGACCTGGCTTGCAACCTGCTTATGTGCCCTGGCTGGGAATCGAACCAGCAACCTTTGGGTGTGCAGGATGGTGCCTTATCCACTGTGCCACCAAGCAGGGCTTATTTGTACTTCTTCATCCCCTCACCTCTTCACCCACTCCTCCACACCTTCTCCCATCTGGCAACCATCAAAACACTCTCTGGCCTTGGCTGGTGGCTCTGTGGATTGGCTCTGGTTTGCAAACCCAGGGATCGCTGGTTCAATTCCCATACAGGACACATGGCCAGGGTGCGGGCCAGGTTGCCAGCCGGGTCCGTAGCTGGAGGCAGGTGAAAGGCAACCGTGAATTGATGTTTCTCATTTTCTCTGCCTCTCTTCCTTCCCCTTGCTCTGAAAATAATGAATAAAATCTTTTTAAAAAAAACCAAAACACTCTCTGCATCCATGATTCTGTCTCTGTTCTTGTTTGCTTACTTTTTTAAGATTCAATTGTTGATAGATCGGTATTTTTTGCTATTTTATTGCTCAAAGTTTTGATAGTCTTCTTTTTCTTAAGTCGTTTTAACATTTCATATAGTAAAGGTTTGGTGATGATGAACTCCGTTAGTTTTTTTTTGGTCTGGGAAGTTTTTTTTCTGCCCTTCCATTCCAAATGGTAGCTGCTTTTCATCACTTTGAATATTTCTTGCCTGTCCCTTCCAGTTTACAAAGTTTCTTTTGAGAAATCAGCTGACAGTCTTATGGGAACTCCTCTGTAGGTAAGTAACTACTTTTCTCCTGCTGCTTTTAAGATTCTCTCTTCATTAATCTTTGGCATTTTAATCGTGATGGGTCTTGGAATGGGCTTTTTTGCATCCATTTTGTTTGGGACTATGGGTGCTTCCAGAACTTGCATGTCTATTCCCTTCATCAAGTTAGGTAAGTTTTCTTTTTCTTTTTTAGAAAGAGGGGAAGAGAGAGAGGCAGAGAGGGAGAGAGACATCAATGTATGGTTGCTTTTCACCTGCCTCCAGCCACAGACCTGACTGGAGACCTGATTTGCAACCTTGTTATGTGCCCTGGCTGGGAATTGAACCAGTGACCTTTGGGTTCGCAGGCCGGCGCCTTATCCACTGTGCTACCAGCTAGGGCAGTTTTCTTTCATTATTTTTTCCAAATAGATTTCCAATTTGTTGCTCTTTCTCTTCTCCTTCTGGCACTCCTATGATGCGTATGTTGGGCCTCTTAAGGTTGTCCCAGAGGCTGTTTACACTATCTTCATTTTTTTGGTTTCTTTTTTCTCGTTGTTCTGATTAGTTATTATTATTATTATTACTTTGCTTCCTTATGTTCCAAACCATTTATTTGGTTCTTGGCTTTATCCATACTACTGTTGTTTGCCTAGAAATTCTTTATTTCAATTAGTGTATCCTTTACTTCTGACTGGATATTTTCTATGCTGTTGAGGTTCTCACTAAGTTCCTTGAGCATCCTTATAACCAGTGTTTTGAACTCTGCACCTGATGGATTGCTTACCTCCATTTTGTTTAGTTCTTTTTCTGGAGTTTTAATCTGTTCATCTCAGCCATGTTTCTTTGTCTCCTTATTTTGGCAGCCTCACTATGTGTTAGGTAGAGCTGCTATGACTCCCTGCCTTGGTAGTGTGGCCTAATGTAATAGGTGTCCTGTGGAGTCCAGTGGCACAGCCTCCCCTATCACCCAAGCTGGGTACTTGAGGTGCACCCTTCGTGTAGGCTGAGTACACCCTTCTCTTGTAGTTGACCCTTGATTGCTGTTGACAGGTCAATGGGAGGAATTTACCCAGGCCAGTCAGCTGCAAGGACCATCTGGGACCACTGACCACAAACCTTTGCCCTCCATGGAGGGTCAGCTATATGGGGGAAGGTGGTGGTGTCCCAATGTGGTCTGTAGCTATCCACAAAGTGCACAGGCTCTGGGGTTCCCCAGGTGGTGCAGGACAAGGTCAGCGGCCATCTGTGTTCTGGCCACCCTGCCTGAGCTATAAAGCAACCTGAGATGGCTGCTACTTGTGCTGGGCTTGGAGATTTCCAGGTGAAACCAAGCTGTGAATCTAAGCTGTCTGCCGCTAGTACCAGACCTGGGGCCACTTAGCAAAAGGTACAGGGCCTGGGGGCTGAGGCCAGCTATTGCTTGTTTGATGGGATTTAGGAAGTTGTGAAGCACGAGCCAAGACCAACCATTCATATGGGAAAGTCAGTTAACAGTTTTGGTGGGCCCATAAGTTGGGTAGGATACGGCAAACAGTTAGTCAGATTGATAGGGTCTCAGAAATGGCACCCACCTGCCAGCTCTGTGGCTCTGTCAGGGGAAGACTCAGAGGAGGGACAGTGGTCTCTACCTCCCTTCTTGTCTGGGAGAAAGCTGTCCCCCAGCTCTTGCCTGATGCTAGATACTTCACTTCCTCCTTGTATGCCATGGGTGTCTTTCAAGCTGCTACCCCAGTGCTGACATTAAGAGGGAGTGAGTCTAAGTCCATGTGTGGTTTTTTCAAAGGAGAACTGCTTGGGACTCCAGAAGTTTCTTCCACCAACTAAATCCCCACTGGTTTTTCAACCAGAAGTTATGGGAACTTATTTTTCTGGCACTGGAACCCTGTGGCCAGGGCACCAGGTATGGTGCTGGGACTCCACAGTCCTGATGTATCCCTCCTAAATTTTTATCCACTGCATGTGAATGTCATACTAACCTGTTCTGTGTCTCTACCCCTCCTACCTGTCTGGATGGATGTGGTTTTTTTCATTCTATAGTTGTCAGACTTCCATTCAACTCAATTTATGATGGTTCTGAGTGATGGTTGTTTAATATTTTAGTTGTAATTTTGTTTGGTGTGGTTGTGCAAGGAGATGAGCTGTGTTTACCTATGCTGCCATCTTGGAGAGAAGTCTCTGAGCTTTATTTTCCCCAACTTTGAAGTAAGTATAAAAACCGTGCTTCCCTCAAAGATTATTATGAAGATTAAATGAAATAATGCATGTAGAGTGCTCGGCATAGCAGCTGACTCATATAAGTGGTCAAAAAGGATGACCTGATATTTTGTTTATTATTATTATTCCAACAGATTCAACTTTGCCTCTAATCCTGACCTTAACCCTAAATTTAGATATCCTCAGGGCACTTCAACCTCAACATACTTAAAATGAAGCTCTTTTCCCCAGGTGTTGGTTCTTCTCAGTCCCACCAAAGTCCAGTCCCAGCCCAGGTGTAAACATGGGGACACTTGTACCATTGCATCTCCTGCCTCCCCATATTGAGGGCCCATGTGGTCATGGAAGGCTGCTTGGAGAGGGAGGAACTTGGTTAGGGATCAGGTTAGAGGGGAAGCAGGGCACCCCAGGCCTGGGCCTCCCCAGCACCAAACAGTCCAGCCCTGTCCTTCCAGGTTCCCAGCCAGACTGCCCTTCCTGGCTTTATGGTTGGGTGGGACTGGGTGACTGGCCAGACAAAACTGGCTGAGGCATCTAATATCAATGCAAGGCCCAATTAGGCTTCTCTTTACCCTCTGCCATGGCAGCCAGCAATGTTCCTGAAAGGCATGCTCTGGAGCAAAGAGAACATTGTTGCAGAGCAGATCTCTCATCATCCACAAAATACACAACATACATCAGGTGGAGAAGGAAAACTCTGTAGTTGTGAACCCCGGGAAGCTTAGGACTGGTTGTTTCCTCAGCACACCCCAGCCTCTCCTGATTAGGGTGTCGTAGAACACCCCATGTTCTGAGTCCAGAGGGAATTCTAGGCATGGGAAACTAAGCTGAGGGCTAGATGGGGAGAGTGAAGAGAGCAAGATGGGCCAGTGGGCCTGTCCCCATGGCTGTCTCGAGCACTTCTTTGCACTGCTCAACTGCCTGTCTTAGAGTCTTTGAGGGAAGTTGCCCAATGGGGAATTCACAAAATTCTGTGCAGCCACCACACGTGCACATCCTGACAGCCTACTCATCATTTTTTAAGTCTCTGTCGTGTTCATCATCTGCCTCCCTCACAATAGAATCTAGAACCATGCCTGGAACTTATTAGGTGCTTAGTATTTGCTGAGTAAATCAATGGATGAACAAATAAATGGAGGTGAACCAGGTACACTCTGTACATTTTCTGGGAGATGGGGGGAAGGACAAGACCCAGCTAAGCCTGTGTGCCCCACCCCCCTACCTTGGAAGCTTGGCCTCCTTCTAGAAGACCAGCTGTCCTGGGTGATGGTGCCCAGGGGTCAGGTTCTAGGAAAGTTGTGTGGGAACTCACCCACGTAATAGGAAAGAGTACGCTTGAGCCGGTCGAAGACAAACCAGCGCTTCTTCCATGATTTTATCTTGCCACCCATCTTGACCAAGTAGCCACGGCAGACCTGGTGGGAAGCAGGAATAAGGAAGGACCCAAAAACACAGCCCCTAAGCCTTTCTTCCCTGAGCAGCAATGTAAGTACCATCACTTGTGCCTATATTCATGATAGGGCTGTCCCCTTCATCTCTTCAAGCCAGAATACCAGGTCCAGGGACAGAGACCTCTGGTGTTAGTTCAAGAACTATTTTGGGGGCCTTTAACCATGGGGACCTCTCCCTAGCACCCCAGGGCCATGTATGCTGGTACCTTGCTGCTGAGCACCACATGCAGGCAGGTGTCGACACTGTGTCCTGAGGACTCGATGTGGGTTTTCAAGTCAAAGTCCTCCTTCCGGACTGGCAGGTAGCGGGTCAAGGGTCGTGCCTGGGAGCAGAGGGCAAGATCAGCAGAATCTCCTCTCTTCCACATAATTCCGCTGTCCAGGCCCCTAGGCTTCAGTTCTCACCCTTGCCATTAACTTCCTCCCCACCCCCACCTTGCTACCTTTCTGGTTCCACAGGGCTCGTGGCAAAAGCAAAAACCTGGCATGTTTGTGCTGAGCAAACTAGGTAGGCTTGGGCAAAGTAGGCTGAATGACCCTGACTAAGTTTCCACACCTATGATGAAGGCCCAACCATATTTGTCCCTGTCCCGCTTTTCCCTCCTGGGATGAATGGAATAAAGCCAGAGGCCACATATGAACAGCATCTGGGAAGAAAAGCCCATTAAGAAATCTGGTCTCTTGACTTCCTAGGAACTTTATCTAGGTTATAGCCCTTCTCTGGGCTTCAATATTCTTTTCTTTTTCTTTTTTTAAAATTTTATTGTTGTTGTATTACATCTATCCCCTTTTTGCTCCCCTCTGTCCCCCTCCCCACTCACCCATTCCCCCCAAAGTCATTCCCACCTGTTGTCCATGTCCATGGTTCCTTTATACTAGGTTCTTGTCTAAACTGCTCCCCTTCCTTGCATCTTCCTCCCCCTTCCCCCCTCCCCCGCCTCCTCCTGACCACTGAAGGCCTATTTACTGTATTCATATATTTGGTTCTGTTTTGCTTGTTGTTAGGGCTTCAATTTTCTTCTATGTAAAACAAGTGCTTTGAATTATATAATCATTGAGGTGTGTTCTACCTCAAAAATTCTAATACTACAAAATGTGCATTGTCCAGGAAGTACCCTCAAACTGAGCTGACTCTACCCACCTAACACAGCACACTGGTGGTCCCTGCACCAATGCCTCAGCCCCATGAGAGAGGGCTACAGAGTCCCCAAAGTGGCCACAGACAGGAAGGAGAAGGGAATTAGGCATTTGACAAAGATTCTAAGTACAGAGGTAAAACTCACAGTTTCTGATTAATTTTTTAAATTCTCAAATCCAATCTGGAAGCCTACCCCTGGGAATTTCCTTTGCTGCATAGGAAATCAGGGAGCTGTGATCGCTGGTGACTACTGGGAATAGGTCTCAAGGACCCTCACCCTGGGGAGGTCTATGGATACCCAATAGAAGGGACAGCCTGTCCGAGTCCCTCAGGCTGTCACTGGGCTAGGATCTGGGACCAGAGACATGGGTACATTTCTCTACCCAACCTAAGTTTTCCTACTTTTAAATGTTCTGCTCCAGTCTCCTAAGTAAGGAGAAAGCCCAGAGTTGGTTTTTGTACAGGGACAGATTCCTGTGCCAAGGAGAAACTAGTATAATTTTCTCTTGGCGATATAAACCAATAGTCATAGCCAGGCCATCTGCTAGTGGTGGGGCCTCGAGTCAAAAGGTGTGGCGAATGAGGGCCAGGACTGCATGAAGCACCAGGTACAGGAGGTCATCAGGGAAGCAAAGAGGCGCACAGCAGAAACTCATGAAGCAAAGATGAGGCCCTCAAGAGAGAGGCCAGGGGAGCCACCCTGATTCTTGCCTCAGCTACCAGCTCTCAGAGGCCCATCTAGACCATCTTCTCTGACCCCAGATGTCAGCAAGGTGCCCTGTCATGTACCTATCCACTCACAACACACACACACACACACACACTCACTCATATACACACACTGGATTGAACAGGCCCCCATGGGGTCTCTGTTCCTTGGGACTGAAGGAGCCCCAGGTAGAATTCTGCTAGTGCTGAGCCAACAGTAATCTTTTCTGGAGTACAGCAGCTTTTATAGACCAGCAGAGGCACCCTAGAATGTCCCTACCCTTCCACAGCCTCACCCTCAAGCCAGTACCAACTGTACCCCACTGCCCACTCACCTGAGAAAACTGTTTCTCCCGCATCTTGACCTCCTTCTCCACTAGCTGCTGCCTCTTGGTGCTCTCACTCTGCAGCCTACGTTCCACCTGCTCCCGCCGCCTCCGTTCCTCCTCTAGGGCTTGCCACCGTAGCTGCATCTCCTGCTCCTTCCACCAAAGTCAGGGGTCAGTGCCCACGTATGTCCTCTTCCTCCATCCCCAGCTTTCCCTTCACAGAACAGGGCAGAGCCACAGGAGGCACCCCCTCAGAGGGCAGCCTGGCATTCAGAGGCATCATCCTCAAAACCCACCCTCACCTTGGCTGGTATGGCTCAGATGGTTGGAGCATTGTCCAGTAAACTAAGAGGTCATAGGTTTGATACTGACCAGGGCACATGTCTGGGTTGCAGGTTCAGTCATGGGAGAGGCAACTGATTGATGTTTCTCTCCTCTCTCTCCCTCCCTTTCCCATCTAAGTATGGCCTCAGGTGAGGATAAAAAAAACCAAAAACAAACACAGAACACCCCCTCCCATGCAAAGGACCTTGCTAGTAAAAGGTCAATGCTTTAAAGTCAGATTACCCTGAAGTCAAATCCTGACTCAGCCACCAATTGGAACTGTGGGACCCTGACAAAAATCATTTCAATTCCCTAAGCCTCAGCTGTCCCATCTGTAAAATGGGGCCAAGAGTGCATATTCCTGTGAGCACAGAAAAAATTAAATATGATCTATATGCCCATTATTGACTCCAGAGGGAAGGAAGCACTCAATAAATAAACAGGGCTCTTGTACTTTTTATTTGAATTCCTAAAACACTGATCACGTAAACAACTTTTTTTGACAGTGAACACATTCAGTGGTCCTTCCTTAATCACTAAGGCTCTCTAAAACTCCAAATTAGAAACCTTTGTGCTTAAACTAACTTTTATGGGGAAAAAATGAACTTGAAAGCCATTGTTAAAAGATTTTAAAAGTCATCAAAACAAATCATTAAATACAGAGCATTTCAATGATGTTTTATATGTCTTAATCAATGATATTGACCTTTATACCATGAACTCCCATTTGGCATATCTTCCCAGCTTAAAACTCAGCAAAATCTCCTTTCTCTCTATTTGCCAAGAGATGCCTGTAAATTTGCCCTTCTCTAATGTAACTACAACTAAAAGGCTTTTTTTTCTGGTTTTTGGAGCTGCTGACTCCTGCTCTTCAGGTTCTACTCTGTCATTTCAAGAGATGCAAAGTAGCCAATGGTGGAGAAAGAATAGTTTCCACAGATGCCTTATCTAACTTCCTCCCAAGGTCTGGGTTTCCTCAGCCTAGAGGTATCCAGGATAAACTACTGGTCCCTTTCTAATGTGTCCCAGCTCCAGGTCAACTTGAAGGAGATATGACTTACCAGCACTTCTGCTCTGGCTTGGACATTCACCTTCTCTTCTATCCCTATTCCTCAACCCTTAGCTGCTGCTTTTCCTAACCTTCTGCAGGAGGCATAATCAGCCACTCAGGTAGATAAGGATCAAAATTCCCATAGTGACCAAAGCATCCACAGAAGTAAACACACCAAGACTATAGGAAATTCATGGTTGGATAATGGTTACTGCACCACCTCCTCTTTTCCTATAAGGTGTGAATCATGAATCTCACCAAGCTTCCATATCCTTCATTTTTTTCCTCACAGGAATGTTGCAAGGATCATGTGGGTGGAATGGCTGGAGATAAAGTACAGGCCTTTGGCAGGTGGAAGGCAGAACTGGGGCTCCACTGTCTGCCTCTGTGGCCTAGATCTGCCTCACCTTCGACTCTGTGAGCCGGCTCTTCTCCAAATGAGCTTCTTTCAGCATCTTTTCCATCTCCTCAATCTTGCCAACATCCAAGCCACTTGCACTAGGGAAGGAAGAAAAAGAGTAGGTACATCAAGGAGCTGAGAAGGTATCTGGTAGAGGCGATGGATCCAGTGTGGGCGAGTGCAGAGTTGACACCTCAGGTGGGATGGGGTAGGATCAAGTACCTGGACACATTGTCAGGGGAGCAGGCTGAGTTGCCTCCCATTGAGATGCTGGTCTCCATGCTGTCGGAGCTCTCTAGACTCAGTGTGTCGTAGGCATGTTCACTCTCCTCCCCACGCTCGCGCCCAGTAGGCAAGTGGTGCAGGATGGAGTGGTGCATGAGTGGGGGAAAGCCCGAGGGGCCTGCCAAGAAGGGAGATGCCCCATGCAGGGCATCCCACTGGCATTGAGCCTCAGCCGCTGCTTTCTGCTTCAGCTCAGCCAGTCTCCGCCGTTGCTCCTCAATTACCTGCTGCCCTAAAGGAGGGACAGGTGGGAGTCACAGGGGACAACCCAGATATGCAGGGAGGACATTGGCAGCATCGCAGACAGAGGGAGAAAGGGAGCTGGAAGAGGTGAACACAGGGCACCCACATCAGCCCCACCAGCTTCCCTAAAGCCCCCATGGCTCCAGGACCAGCTGTCCAGCTGCCCAGCTACCCAGCCACGACTGCGGTCTGGCTTCAGCAACCCTTCTGCAGCCTGAGCCTACACCAGGCCCTGATCATCCCCAGGTGGTGCCTGCAGGCCCAGGGGGCTCCAGAAGACAACCAAGGCCTGAATAAGCAAGGATACATGCACCCACCCTGCCTGCTGGGGAAGGCAGAAGGCAGAGATGATAGGAGCTGCGTGAACACCCAAGGTGTCAGTGCAGACCCAGCAGCAATGCAGAAGCAAGAAGCAACAGCAACAGCAACAGGAAAGAAGGAAGGGGAAATAAGTGGAGCACAGCTGAGGCAGCAGAGAGCTCAGTTTGAGGGGTGAGGCAGCCGGACATCCCAATCCAGCTCAGACTGGGAGCCTGCCTACATGCAGTGGGGGCCTGGACAGAATACATCATGCAGATGCCTGGGCACAGGCTGCCTGACTGAAGCAATGTCCTCAATGGCCAACTCTCTACCTGCTGGGTTGTCGGTTGGGAGGGGCTCAGTAGGAAGCAACTCGACTGGTGTGGGGAACCCCAGGCAGAAGGCAGAATAGAGAGACACAAAGGGGATGAGAGGAGAGAGGGACAGACATGGGCTTTCTGAACAACCAAAATGCACTCAAGCAACAAGGACTCCCTGGTATCCAGAGCCAGTATCTTAGGGAACCATTTCTGGAGGTCCACTCCACCCCCTACCCTCCAGACAGGACCACTCATATCCCTATTCAGATCAAAACCCATTTCCCATATTTGCTGGGCTCTCCAGGAAAGATCTTACAGCCTCCTGGCTCCAAACCCCTGTAGTACCTCCTGCCCTTTGATACATAGCCAGGAAACTCTTCTTTAGGCATATAATCTAAATCCTTTTTGCTCTTGCCAAAATCCAAATAAAAGAAAAACATTCTATAAAGGGTGTAGGCATGAATGAGATATGGGAGATGGGAGGGGTGAGGCAGATATCCAGGGACCCCAGCCAGTGGGACCCCAGGAGAGCAGGTGAACTGGCATTACAGCCACTCACCCTTCTGCTGTAGGGCCAGCTGGCGCTTGGTCTCAATGTCCTGCAGCGTGGCTGCCAGATTGCGAGGAAGGCTTCCTGTGCCATTCTGGGTGAGTAGAACACTCTGAAAGGAGGGGGAACACTGGAACATGAGGCTCACTAGAACCCCTACTAAGGCTTTCATGGGTAGCTTTGGTCTCTCCCCAGTGCAGTTGCTTCCATCACCATACCACCACCACCACCCTGCTACACACACAGCCCACCCACATCCTCAGACCTTTGGGGAGGGGCTACGGCCCAAGGTAGCCACACTGAGCTGGGAGGAGGAGGAGGAAGAGCCAGAGGAAGAGGGAAGGGGGCCACTGCGGGTACGGGGCAGAGGGCTGGTGGCTTCCCCATCCATCTTGGAGCGGTAAACCTGGAGGGAAGAAATACTGCCTGGTGAGCCCTGGCTCCCCTACTGTTATCATCCCCATGTCTCATAGGCTCGCTGGGGGCCAAGGTATTGCTCAGGGACCAGGCCTCTGTCTGCAGCTGACAATAGCACTGAGCCTCCTGGGCCAGCCCAATAGGCAGGTGTTATTGGCAGCTGCCAAATCTCCTTTCCAGGCTATTCCTCCTAGGCCCAACCCCACATCTTAGAAAGAACTTTATAAATGGAACCATGCAAGGAGTTAACATTGGCTGGATGGAGTTGTACAGAAGACCAACTAGAGGCCAGGGTTCCCTCTGGTCCCAGCTCTGCCACTAACATGCTATGTGACCCTGGGCTATGCACCTCCCCAGTCGGGGCCTTGGATTCCTTACCTACAAAAGGAGTGGGAATGGCTAGACTAACTGCCAAGCTCACAGGCAGCACTAATGTTTGGTGAACATAGACTTTGGAGTTCAGAAGCCTAATTCTCAGCCTAGGCTCTGATACTTCTTAGTTGTGTGGCCTTGGGGAGATTATTTATCTTCTCTGAGCCCCAGTGTTTGATCTATAAAAAGTTAACAATATCTACCTCAAAGTCCTGTAGTGATTAAATGAACCAAAACATGTAAATCTCTAACCAGCTAGGCACAAGGAAAGGTGCCCCAGATTATATGAAGCAAACACCTCCCAAAGGGAATATGGAATTTCAGCTCAAGTCACAGTCTTAGAGGTACAGTGCCTTATAATCGTTTTTTTTGTTTGTTTGTTCTTAAAGATGTTATTTATTTTTAGAGAAGGGGAGGGAGGGAGAAAGACAGGGAGAAAAACATCAATGTGTAGTTGCCTCTTGTGTGTCCCCAACTTGGGCAGGGTGGGGTGGGGGAGATCTGGCCTACAACCCAGGAATGCACTCTGACTGGGAATTGAACTGATGACCCTTTGGTGCACAGCCCAGCACTCAATCTACTGAGCCATACCAGCCAGGGTTCAAGGAAGGAGTTGTGAATGGTGGAATATTAGGCACTACAGCAGGTCAGTGGAGTGAAACTTGGGGGGAAAAGACTATCCAAACACTCCTTCCTACCCTCCTCATCAGCAGTTTGCTGTAGGCTCAGGTACACCCATGTCCTCCATAACAACTCTGAAACTTGGGAATAGTCTTGCAGCTACATGTCAAAGTCTTTGTTCCTCTCTGTCTTGCCTCCAAGTATCACCCTTGGAAAGACCAGGAGAGCAAAATGCTGGCAGTTCAGTTCTCCCAGGCTGCAAAAGGCTCAAGGGTGTGTCAGACCACCAGACTGAGTGAGAAGCTCTAGGGGTGAGGGCTGCCAAGGACACAGCAGCTGCAGTCCAGCCCACACAAGGCACCCAACAGATCTCACCCTGACCAGTGCTCCCTAGAGTCCCTTCCATTGGACATGTCCCCTTGGGACTCAGGAAGCTGGCCCTCCAGCTGCCAAAAATGCCAGGATGGTTGTTCAGGGGGGAACCCTCGCTGCCATCTCAGGGTCCAGAGACCCCATGTTGCCCTGCCCAGACCGACCCCCCCCATCCCTATCTAAGGTGGCATGTGTAGCTGATGGGGTGGCAAGAGGTGCCCAGAAAGGAGAAGGAGCAGGGGTGGGGGTGGTAAAGAAGGGTTACCTGCAGTTGATGAAAAGCTTTGGTGGACAGAGGCAGAGGGGAAGAGCAAGGGGAGGCTGCAGCGAGGCCAGTCCCCAGCTTGGCCATCAGCTCCTGGTACCGCTGCTCTAAGTCTACAGCAGGGAGCAGCAGTTTCTCCATCTAGAGGAGGGCATGGGGAGGGGAACAGGGTGCAAGAGGGGAAGGATGGAGAGGAAAAGTCAGGAAATGAGGGGAAAAGGGGAAAAGAAGAAAGAAAAGGGAAAAGAAAGGAGAAGGTTGGAACAAGGTCAAAGGAAGGCCATTATCAGAGGAAGTAATAGGAAGGTAAGGGACAAAGGCAGGGAAGAGAGAAAGAAAAGCAAAAAGAAAAGGAAGAGAAAGCAATTGTCGTGAATGTGTTAAGGGCAAAGGAACAACTCCCAGAACATAGACATGTGCTATGCCAACCAGAGCCCAGGCACAGACCACTCCCCTAAGGGTGGCCTAGAGCTGGGAAGCTAGGAGAGCAGGAGCAAGACACATACAGAGCCACACCAGTAGTGGGCTGGGGGTGGCAGGAACACACAGACCACCAACTTTCAGTGAAGGTGTGAGGGAAGCAAAGGAGGAGGAAGAAGGCAGCATGGGAGGAAGGCAGGTGGTGGAAGCCAGGTCCTGAGAGTCAGGGGCCCAGAGAGGCAGGTCTAGCTCAGGGGTGGTGGGCACAGGTGAGGCACCCCACATCACCTTTGGCTGCTCAAGCATCACGTACTTGGGGGAAGATGGGGACACAGGGGGCAATACAAAAGTCAATGGGACTGGAACCCAAAAGGCGGTTTTGCCCAGGAGCAAGGGAAGGGCAGGTGTAGGAAGCACAGAGCAGAGGAAGCTTGCACAGCCCAGGGGAGCCAAAGTCTTCTCAGCTTGATGCCCGCATGCTACAGCAGAAGGCCTGCTCCTATGTGAGCTGTCAGGAGCCAAGAAAGCCCCAGATTCCTGGGAAAGAGAGAGAACCACTCCCAACCCTCTTTATGCCACCTGCCCTGCTCCCTCACTGTCCCCCAACCCAGGCCTGAGAGCAATTAAGGACATCCATGAGGAGACCCCCTGGCACAGACTGGTACCTCCTTGTAAGGCAGGGGCTGGGCAAGCATGTGGGGGTGGGGGTGGGGGAGGTGGCAAAAACCTAGGAGGTCCAAGTGGAGCACAGTTAGAGAACCTCTGCCAGGCTCACATGCTCCTATGGTGCCCTGTGGGCAGGGAGGGGAAGCAGAGGAGAGGTTAACAGGTTTCAACCAACCAAATGTCACATCTTAGAGCCATCACTCATTCCATACAAATTCCAAAGCAGGGTGGGGAGCTCAACTGCCCACTGTAACCATAGGTGGCTGGGGTGGAGGGGTCCAAAAATGGGCAGGCAGAGCTAGCTGTCTGTAGGTTCCTCTTGACACCCATTTCTGAGGCTACCTTGGCATCTAGGCCCTGCCCTAAGCAGACCCTGAAGGCCCACCCTGGGTTTGGCCTGGGCTGGGGACAGGTGAAGAAGCCTAGGGACGGCCTTCTGAGTACCCACCAAAGACCAGGACCCAATACCTTGGGCACCCCCAGTGGGGCACACACACACAGCATTGAACACCAGTCACACCATTCCCCAGGGTCCCCTTGCACTCTATCTGAGGGAGCAGTGGCTGTAAGAAATGAGGGTGGAAACACCTCTAGGGCCTAAGCAAGATGGGCTCTGAGAAAGAGACCTTAACAGGAAAAAGTAAAAAGCAAAATGAGCCACTGCCCAAGGGTTAGGACTTGGAAAGATGCTGGCATATTAGACTGTGGGTTGGGAGGCCAGGGACTGTCATATTCCCTGAGCATATCCTCAGAACCCTGTGATTGTCTAGGTGTTGGGAGCATAGCAGGTATCCAAAATGCATCCAAAATCAAAGCACAGGGTCCTGAGCTGGCCGTATCCAGCGGGAGCTCATTCTGGCCTAGCTCCAGAGGCCAACTGTCCTCCACCAATCACCGAAAATGAAAAAGAGCTTGACAGGGTCCAGGGTTATGAGAAATGACAAATGGCATGTAAAATACATGCAAGTTAATATGCAAACTGATGCTCTGACTTTGTATGCGCTGCCCAGGCACACCAGCATTCACTCAAACTTGCAAATTATGGCCAGAAGATTATTGCTACACACCCTTTAGCTGGGCCATTGGGAGAAGCAGTAGGCAGGAGCTCAGCAAGCAGGCAGACAGGCAGTGGATACAGCAGATTAAGCAGTTAGCTGTTATTACCTCTTGTGCTTTGGGGCAGAGCTGAGTGAAAGCAGGTGGGGTTAAGGGGACAGAGGAGGCGCCAGCCTTAAGTGACCCTGGCAATCGGCCCAGAGCCGCAGTCCCCAGCTCCTTCTCCGAGGACTCGGAGATGAGCAGTTCAGCCTACAAAGAGGGTATGTGGTGAGGGACCTCAGCTCTCATACTCACCCAGCCACCCTGTCCCAGCCCTAAACTGATCATGCAGTGAGGCAGGGGGGAAGGGAAAGGGTTCAGAAAACCAGGCATGTCCTCATGGGACCTCACTGGGTGCAAAAAGATTCAGGAAAGAATGGCTTAAGGGGCCTGAATATCCACTTCTGAACTAAGAGCCTAGCTCTAGACCAAAGTCCAGGGACTCCAAGATCAGGACCCATAGAACAGTATGCTCCCCTTGAAGGTGTGTCTGCCCAGCCCAGGCCTTTTCCAAACCTCTGAATAGCCCATCCTCTTACGATGTGGTCAGTCATCCTAAATGATAAGATCAGTGGGCTCCTGGGAGCCAGAAAGGTAGCTAAACAGAAGCAGCTGGTAGCCATAGAAGGTCCCAGACCTTGGAACCATTTCAACTCACATTTCTTCAGTTCAGGAAAATGTCCCTGTATTCACTCTCAGTCATTAGGGTGAAAGTTTCACATGCTGCTCCAGAGCCTCCCAGGAGAACTCTTGAGCCTGAAGTTAGGGTGACCCAACCATGTTACCTCTTTGAGGACTGACGTAGTCTTTGGGAAAGGCCTGCCCCCTGTGAGTGAATGGTATCTTCTTTCCAACATGGTTAGTTTCTCCTTCTCCTGCAAGTCCAAAGTGGCAGAGAATCAAAAAAAGGAGTGGGAGTGACAGCAAGGAAGGAAGAATCCTGTACTACAACCCTCACCTCCACCCCCAGTGCCCCACCTCCCACCCAGCTGAGCTACCTTCTGCAGCAGCTGTAGGGAGGTGTTCTTGTCCTGGGCCAGACGCTCTGACTCCTGCACAGCCTGAGCCCGGATCTGCCCAGCCTGACTGTCCAGGATTGCCAGGTGCTCCTGGAGGAGATGGGGGTGGTCAGTCAAGCCCTGGGGAGGCAGGGCTAAGCTGAAGGTAAGGCTTGGTTATCTTTTCTGCCCAAAGACCCTGGGCTTGTGTGAAGGGGATCAACCAGCTCTTCTGCTTGGCCTCAACTTACCCCAGGAAAACCCAGGCTGCTGTGGTCAGCCCCTTCCCCCATCCCTTCCTTGACCAGTGACCCACGTATCACCAGGCATACCAGCCAGAACCCAAGTCCCCAAACCTCCCGTCCCTCTATCCTCACAGTCAACATGTCCACAATCCTGCAGATATTGAACAGTTCTCCACCTGCCCTCTTAGCCCCATTCCACCTCCACTGCCACCACCTAAAATCCAGGCCCTTTGCTTTCCCAGCCTAAACTTTTTCACCAGCCTCCTGCTTCCAACAGTGTCAGCTTTGTGATCCAGTGCACACTGCCACAAATATCTTTCTGAAATAGCCTTTAAGGTTTGTTTATCTGAATTTTCTAATCTAAGGGAAATATATATTACTTGAATAATTTTTTTTTAAATCTACAAGTAAAGTTAGATCACTTGTCTCCTAAAAACCTTCCAGAGATTCTTCATTACTCCCTGGATAAAGCACAAACTCATAAGCCAGAATTCAAGGCTCCCAGAACTGGGTCCACACTTACCAACTTCCTTCCACCTGGGGCCGTCTGTGGTCTCCAAGTTCCACCAGGTTGTACAGTCAACTGTGAAGCTGTGTTCTCTCACGCCTTTCTTAAACTGTTCCCTTAGCCCAAAAGAGCTATTCCTGTCTTCTTTACCCATTAAGAGCTTACTTATCCTCCAAGACCAAACCAAATGGTATCTATTCTCTGATATCTTCCTTGAGCACCACTCAATTTCTTTGCTCCTCCTCCTATGTTCAAATTACTCTGTATCGCCATTTGCCTTGTATTACTCTTACTTGTGATTATATGCCTCCATCACCCCACCCCCACCCAGGCTGTCAGATCCAAGAGCAGGGCCAGTGTCTTTTCTATCTCCACATCCCCAATAGGTGTAGTCAATGCCTGGCTCAATGATAATGTGCTAAAAAAATAAAAAGGTAATAAGTGAGAGAATAGGATGGGGATTGGGAAAAATGGGCTGGGTTAATCCCAAGTGAACTTCCAGAAAGAGATGGCTTTAAACTACCACCCTTAAGAGCAAGACATGTAAAAAGGGATGGATGGATGTAATACAACAAAAATAAAATTAAAAAAAAAAAAAAAAAAGAGCAAGACATGTGAAGAAGGGAGGAAAGAAGGAAGCTGACCTAAATGTGGGAACAGGCCAAGAAAGACTGAAGCAGAGAGGTGGTTATCCTCACAGGAAGATCTGCTGTTTACAGTTTAGCAAGAGTCTAGTAGGACCCAAAACCTCTGCTAAATGTTTTGTATTTATTACATCTTTTTACCCTCTTATGAGTCAGGTACCTTTATGCCCATTTTACTGATAAGAACACTGACATAATTAGGAGGAAAGAGATCTTAGCTAGTTAAGTAGTAGAACTAGGAATAGAACCAAATCTGTTGGACACCAAAGACACACTCTGAACAGGACTGGAGAGGACTAGGAAACACAGGGCACCAAGGCAGACAGAATCTGGGGTGGGTGGGACACTAAAAGCCTAGGATGAAAGATAAGCAAGGGGCACAAGGAAAAGCACAGGGAAGAATATGACCCCTGGGTCTCAGTGGCTGAGCTCCAGTTTTCCAGGAGCCTGGGTAAGCATGGGGAGGAGGGATCAGGAGTCCAATACTGCTGACCCCTTCCAAACACCCTAGAGCTTATGCCCATCTAGATCTGGAAGTAATGGGATTAGCTGATCAAAGTCTCCCTTAATTCATTCTCTCCAGAAAAGAAAGAGACCAGCTAATTACCAGCCTCACAGTCTAAGACAGAAGGAGCAGGGGCTTTGGGAGCCAGGTAGCCCTGGGTTCCAATTTCAACTCTGAAGCTTATAAGTTGGGAGGTTTTGAGCAAATCTGGGGCATCTCTGAATCCTGATTTCATTGTACAGGGTAGGGCAAAAGTAGGTTTACAGTTGTGATGTGAAACACAGCTTATTTTTGTATGATTATTTATTAATTACGGCTTTATTTTACATACAAACAACTATAAACCTACCTTTGCCCAACTCTGTATATAAAACGGGGTAAGAGCCCTGGCTGGTGGCTCAGTGAATTGGTGCTGGCCTGCAAACCCAAGGGTTGCTGATTCCATTCCCAGTCAGGGCATATAACCAGGTTGCAAGCCAGGTCTCCAGCCAGGTCCACAGCTGGAGGCAGGTGAAAGGCAACCATACATTGATGTTTCTCTCCCTTTCATCCTCCCTCCCTGCCCTTCTCTCTAGAAATAATGAATAAAATCTTAAAAAAAAAAAAAAAAAAAAAAATGGGGTAAGAGTCCTGGTCGGATAGTTCAGTTGGTTACAGCATTATCTCAATACACCAAGGTTGCAGGTTCAACCCCCGAGCCAGGGCACATATAAGAATCAATCAATGAAAGAATAAATAAGTGGAACAACAAATTGATATTTCTTTAATAAATAAAATAATATAAGGTAGGAGTATTGGGGCTAAAATAAAATAAGGCAAGAGTACTAAGGTCAGCATGAGATAACACAAGGAAGCTCCCTGACACATACCCATGCGCTTGGGAAATGCTATTTTCTTTTCTTCATCTTCACATAAGAAGTAGATGCATTTGTAAGACAGAGCAGCTCAGAGATAGAAGCAAGGGATCTGAACTCAGGGGCTCCCCCATTACCACCAAACCCAGGCTAGTCCTTCAGTCAGAAACTCACCACTTTTTGACATCCCTCTCCCATCTCACTTCCTCCACCTCCCACCCATTCAATCCAGCCAGGCAAACTGCACAGGCATGCACACGTATGCACATACACACAAGTCTCAGCCACAGGCAGGTGAGCTGCCTGAGCCCTCCTCCCATTCTCTTCCTCAACATTTTCCTAACCTTGCTTGACAAAAGCCTCCTCCCAACTTTACACATACACATTTCTTCCCTGTCCTCCTGTCCTGCTCTGGATGAGATCAGAAGCAATCATAGAATCTGAACCTCCAGGACAGGCTAGGATACAATAGCCAATCCCCTTGGTTTACAGCTCAGCTGACAGGGCTGAGCCAAGCCTAGAACCTAAGTGATGCCTTCCCTAGGACCCTGGTCTGACTTTAATGTCCAGACTGCAGGTCTTTGGACATGTCCCAGACATAGAGCCCTACAGAGGTAGGAGCAAGGCTATTGTTCAGCTTCCTCCTCCATCTCCATCTTTCACTTCCCAGCCAGTGCCCAGCTCAGAATGTGAGCCTAATCCACATTGCATTAAAGCCTCAGAGAGTCATGGCTTAATAACAATAGCCATAGTTTGCTGACTGATTACTAGGATCAATCATATCCTCTACTGTCTTCACATCATCTTGGTTTAATTCTCATCATAGCCTGTTCTTATTTTGGTTTTATGATGATGAAACTGAGGCTCAGAATAGTTAAGTTAACATTCATAAGGCCATCAACTGGGATTCAAACCCAGGTCACCGGCCTCCAACCCCACCCAGCACTGTGTACCACACCCTGAAGCAGGGGATGGGGTGGAACACACCTTCCTCTTGGTAATGCTATGGAGCAGCTCAGCCTTACTCAGGTGCAACCCCTGGATGGCCAGCTCCCGCTCCTCTTCCACTCGGCTTTCACGCTCCAGCTGCTGAAACTCCAAGTCCTCAAAGACCTTTGTCTCTGTCTCCAGGGCCTCTGCTTCCTTAAATGACAATGACAAAGGGGATTGTGTTGTGTTCAAAATACCACTCTGGACCTGGAAGGCCAGGCCACAGAAGTGTGAGTTTTAGGGGCAGGACCCAGGAAAATTGGGGAAGGGACCTGCACCCATCCAACCCCCTTTTCTCTGCTTGCCTTTGCTCCTTTCACAGACATCACTGCCTGGAGTAGCAGAAAGGAGAAAACAGATGCCCCCAATCCTTCCCTGTCCCCTCCAAACCAAAGCACCAATTCTGGTGTCCTGGCAGTTGCTTCAGGGCCCAGGTGGTCCTGTCCCACAGCTCTCCTCTCTTCTGGGCAGGTGGCCCTCAGGGCCGGGAAAGGGGGTGCTGGTGAAACTGACCCTTCTCAGCTGCTCCTGTAACTGTTCCCGCAATGACTTGGGGCAGTTATCGAGTTGCATCTGGAGCTTGGCGTAGAGCGCCTGGCGGGCCTCCAGGTGCCTCCTTCCCGCGGCCAGCTCCGCCCTCTCCTGGTCGGTGGGAGGGGGAGGGGGCGGGCACAGGGGGGAAAAACAGAACACACACTCCTCAACTCCGGCCCAGCGGGGCAGGCGGCAGGGGCCATGGGGAGGGTGGGAGAGAAGAGAAAAGCTGACAAGGGATACAACAGAATAATAACCAGGAAAAGAGAAAGGAAAGAGCAGAAAAGGGAAATAAGGGGGGAAGCGTAAAGAGTGGGCAAAGCAAGGAGCTGAGGTGTAAGGCTACACAAGTGCAGGGATTGGTGTACCGCAGGCAGAAATTTTGGTCTCTTGGTGTCCTTTACACTAGAAACATTTGGGTGGGTCCTAAGAAGAGGCTGTTTTCTCTTCAAACCAGTCAAGACCAAAGATGGTTCTACAACACAAATAGCGAGCTTCTAGCTCCTGTTCCTCCCGTTCTTCCACTACCCAGAGACCAAAATTTAACCCTGAGGGAAAAAAGGGTTAAATCCAGAGGGTGACTGTGGGTTAAATCCAGAGATGGTGAGGGTTAAACCCAAGGGATGAGTACGAATCAGGAGCTGAGGACAGAAAGCTACAGCGGGGCAGCCAAGGGGAACCCAATCCCAACCCCCTGGGCCTCCCTCCCTCCTGCTAAGGTTGGGGGTTGGGTGCTGGCACTGCAGGCTGAACTTCAGCAGGATGAGGGCTGCAATTAGTTCAGGTGTTGCCATGGTAACAGGTGCCCCAGGAGTGGGTACAGAAAGGAGGTGGATGGCTCTGTCTGGGTTGAGATGACACCTCTGAGGGCAGGGAAGGGAGGGAGGAGCTGGTGAGTCACCCCTTTTAAGGACAGAGGAGAAATTGTGACTACTGATTCCAAACCAAAGCCAGAGTGGGGCCATGGGCTAGGGGCTGGGGAAGCAGGCTCAGTGAGACCACCACCACCACCACCACCACCACCTCAAATAACTAGGCCCAAAGAGGAGAAAAAGTCCAGGACTCCATGCAATGCCAGGTGAATGAGAAATGAGGTTGGGCAGGTTCCTTCTGAAAGGATGAGCTTCACCTGGGAGTAAGACCCTTTGCTGAACCTTGCCTCCACCTACCTTTATACTCCATCCCCACCTCTGAAGAGAAGGACCAGATCAGTTCAGTCCTGGGGTCCCAGGACTTCCCCATGTTTGGACTCAGCCTTCACAATACCCTATGTTCTGGATTACTTATGGGCAGGAGAGGGGGAGAGGCCACCCATTTGCACCCTCTGCTTGAGGTACCTGAATTTGGGAAGCCCCAAGAGGAAGAAAGTGTGGCAGTGGCAGAGTCCCTGTCCCAGCCCTCTACAGGCCATGCCACCACAACCATAGCTCCTTACCCCTCTGCTCTGGAGGGAAGGTGGGTACATGGCTGAAGGACAACAGTCTCTGGAGGCAGTACCCAGATTTTTCCCAATGAGAGGAGCTCTTCAGGTTGAGGAGCTCCTCAGCCAAGCATTTCCCCAACCTTGTACCCATCTTGCCAATGTCCCATCGAGTCAAGTTGAGCTGTGCCCCTTGCTTATTCCTTTCTGATCAAGACCCTGGGGCCCCACACCAAGGAAGAAGGCAGTATTAGAGGGGAGAGGCCGAGGGCCCATGGAGTTAGTGCGAAAGCAGGCATGGCTCAGCCCTGCCTGGGTGGCTCTGGCAGTTAGGGGTGTGCCGAAAGCCCAGGACAGTGACTGGGGGGAAGTGGGGGATGTTAGTGCAGGCCTTTTTGGTAAGCATGGAGTTAATTTGGCACAGAATTTGGGAGTGTGGTTTTGGGGGCCAGAGCCAAAGGTCCAAAAATGGGGGTATCAAAGAATTTTTAAGAGCTTCAACATTAAGGGAAGGAGAAAGACACCTCAAAAATTGGTGTCAAAAATTGGAGGAGGAAAATTTAATTCTTGGAAAAATACTGTCAAGTCCAAAAATAGATGGCCCCATCTCCACTTTAGAGCCAATTTTGGCAAGTTGTAGGGCATCTTGGGTGTGGCTGGCATGGGTCCTGTGGGATGGAGCAGGCCTGCAGGCTGGCACAAAATCTGAAAGATGCAGGGGAGGGGCAGGAGCTGGGACCATCTGGAATGGGAGAGTGCAGATCCTGAAGGCTCGGGGGAAGCAGTGACCCAAGAGCCCTCTCCCAAAGACCATATCCTGAGCACCTGCAGCACACTTAGAGAGAGACATTCTCCAGAGGGGGGGACCCAAACCTGAATCACTCCCCAGCACTGGTCCCTTAGCTCTGTGTCACTGCCTAAGAAGTTGTTTTGGTACTTCCTAGAAGGGCCATTAAGGTCCCAGAATGGGAGGCATCCAGGCACCCAGAGGTTGCACAGAGACCCAGACAAAGAAGACCCCAGACACCAGCCCAGCCCACAGTGACCTCCAAGCTGGTACTTTCCACAGAGGACAAGGCCCCTACCCCTGGAGCAGCACAAAGACCACCTGGTCTGCAGGTTGGATGATGAGGGAAGGGGTAAGGGACCCCAGAGAAGACATGCCTCCTTCTTTCCCAGGCATGAGCGAGGCCAGACATTGGTTACCTTGTCCCTCTCCTTTTGGATGCCGGTCTCCAAGGTCACCAACTTCTCCTGCAGCTGGTCCACTGCCTTCTGCTCCTTCTGCAGCAGGGCCCACTCTGCCTCCCTCTCCCCCTGCAGCAGCGCCCGCTCCACTTCTGCCTGGGAGTAATACCAGGGTTCACATCAAGGCCAGTTAAGGGCTCACACCACTTCTGGGGTGTCCATGCTGCCAGAGTCCTTGAGGCTTTACCTCTTGGGCTGACTCCTGCAGTTGCTGCTCCAGCTCCTTCACACGAACCTTGAGCTGCTCCACTCGCCCCAGCACCTGAGCCCGCTCCTCCTCCAGGGCCAGCACCTCCACTTGGAGCTTGGTGCTAGGTGCATCTTCATGCTGGAGGGGAGGGAAGACATCAACTGGAGAAGTCTAGAGCCTTCCAGGATGAGACTAAGAGAATGGAACCCCATTTTTCAGGGCACTTGGAAGAGTTGGTTGGACTGAGATAGAAAGCAATTCCCTCCCTTTGTGGAAAGTAGTACAGACTCATTTAAATGGAATAAAGATTTACCAATGAGGCCCTGGCCAGGTGGTTCAATTGGTTGGAGTGTCATCCCTTACACCAAAAGGTTGTGGGTTCAGTTCTGGATCAGGGCACATACAAGAGGCAACTGATCAAAGTTTCTCACATTGATGTTTTTCTCTCTTTCTCTACACACCCCCCACCTTCCTCTCTCTCTCAAATCAATAAATATATCCTCCGGTGAGGAAATTTAAAAAAAGATTTACCACTGAGTGCCAGACCTAGAAGGGGCCCAAGGAAAGGCAGGTCATAAAACATATTTATAGCTTGGCAAACTCATCAACATCTCCTTCACTTCTTTGTCTCGGTTCTATACTTCTCATATCTGATCCAATCCTAAATTGAATCCTTCAATCACTTCCCATCACTGGGTTTAGCACCAGCGCAAACACCTGCCTGCTCTGCCTCCTAGTACATCCAACCCCAGCCCCTCACCCAACACACCCCCTAACATCCTACCTCCTGCTGGGTGCTCTCAGTGCTGCTGCACTCCTCCTTGAGATTTTCCTCATCTGAGCGTTCCACACTCTCCCACAGGCGTTGGGTGGCACCTCCAGGCTCCTCACTGCTCCGCCCACAGGTCCCAATAGCCCCTGAAAGGCCTCGTGAGGGCCTCCGGCCTGCCAATGCCAATGCTGCAGTGGCCTCCCCGATGCTGGGCAGCTCCCCAGCCTCAGGTCCCCCATCAGCCCGACTGTACTCTGCACACAGGTTGAGGATGGTCTCCAGGCGCTGCCGTTCCTGGCAAATGTAGACAGACAGAGCAGGGCATGAAGGGGAGGAGGCAGGGTCCTGGTGGGGCTAGAGCCAAGCACAGAGTCCTGTCAGGAGAGAGAACTAGGATACTACCAACATGAGGCTCAGAATTAAATCAGGAACCTCCCACTTCCCCCGACATAAGGTCTAAGGATGCAGAGGGAGTGAGACTGCCCCAGAAGGGAGCAGGAGAAACCAGGCTATTGTGTCACCCGCTCACATGGCTAGCCCTTTATGCCATCCTTTTTCCTTTCCCTTTCATCCCAGGGTAGGACATACCCAGACACACACAGGAACATACACTGGTAAGCAGACTAAAGACCACAATGAAACAGAGATAAACACTCAGGTGCTCTTGCTGACAAGAATACCCAATGATCTACAACCTAAGGGGATACAGGGCCACCCCAACACACCAGCACTAACAGAGGATAAAGCAGTGCCCTGGGCCTGCATTAACAAGTAAGTAAATACAGAAACACCAGCCCTGACATGCACAAATGCACACTGATTCACATACAGATAAACATAGTCCAGCATACAGACAGGTGGGCACTGACAGAGAGCTAGAAAACAGACCTCTGGGCCCACAGGGACCCGACAAAGTTCACACAAGGAAGTACTCAGCATGCCTACACCTGCCAGACAACACTAGAACATGGTCCTCCTCATTTCCACCTCAACTCCAAGCCATTCTCAGGCAGCCTTGACTGCTGGCTCCTTCCCAGCAGAGCGGACTGCTGAACTGCCCAGGCCCCCAGTGAGTGCTCCATGGCCCTGACATTTAATCAGCTCTATCCCTACACAGAATCCACCCAAGGTATCTCTCAGGGCCTAAGATATAAAGAAAGGAGGGTATAATCATGATCCAGGTCTGTATCCCTTTTTTCCATTCATGACACTGCAGCCTCCCACATGACTCTCCAGGGTCCCTCAACCTCAGTTATCTCTCACTAGGTAGTTTGGTCATGAACCCCCCAGACACTTACCCAGCTTCCCTGCTGTTGCTTGCCCAATTCCATGGCAAAAACAAACAAACAAAAAAACAAACAAAACAGAAACAGCCTCAGCACCCAGGAGGTTGGGCCGGTGCACCCGCCCCTACCTCAGTACCCAGATCTGCAGCCAGGGTGAGATGGGAGGGGCAGGGCAGGCAGCCTCCAAGATTTAAAGTGGCAGGTGGGGCAGGTCAGGGCTGGTGATGAGGTGTGCACTTGCTCCACTCTGCTCCTTTCGTGTGTCCTCTCATGTGAGGGGTGTGGAAACTGAATGGCGGAGTTGGAGGAGGCCAAGCCACAGCTCTGCCTAGGCCAGACTGAGCTCCCATGGTGGGCCAGGCCTTCTTGGGGAGGCAGTGAAGGGAAGATGCAGCAAAAGAAAACTGGGAATCCTGCCTCATCTCTCCCCCACCCAACACAAAGACACTGTTCCACACTCTAACCTCACCCAAAGCTATCCCAGCCTCCCCTGAAAGGGTCTCCAGGCAAACATTCTCAATTTTGATTCTCCTCCTCAACCTAATCTCAGGGCCCCTGAGCCCCACTCTTCCAACCAGGAACCCCATTCTTCAGTTCACAAGAGAGAATGGGCAGAATTCATTCTCTTGTACATGTACTTGAGTGTAGACACACCAGCCAGAGACCCTTGAGTTCCCTGTGCTTCCTAAGGAATCCCAAGCCCCATGTAGTTAAGATGCTATCCCTCGGCCAGAGCCACACCGGCCCCCCAAATGCATATCAACACATACACCCACGCAGGCTGCCTAGATCAGGCCAGGGGCTGCCCATCCTCTTCTCTTCCTCTTCCCTGCCACCTACATTCCCAGATGATCCTAAATGAGCCAGAGTGAGCAGCTCCCACCCATTTATAGGTGCCAAAGTAAAGTACGAAAAAAAGACCAGGAGCTTTTCTAAAGAGTAAGACTTGAAAAGACAGGGGACTTGGGTGCAAATCCCAGCTCTGCAACTTGCTGTGTGGCCTGGGAAAAACCCATTTCTCTGCTCTCTGGGCCTCAGACCTGCTTCTCAAACGGAAGAGTGAAAGGCTTCAACCATAAATGTGGTGTGTTTCCCTCCAGCTTCAATGTATTCAGGGAAATAATGTGAAAGTGTATATATGAAAACAAAAGCTATCTTATAGAATAAATGCAAAATTATCATATCATAAATTTAAAATAAAGCCTTAGAGACTTCAAAGAAAGTTCTTCAGGGCATCAGAACCTTAAGATACCGGTCACTATGGTGTATCCTAGGAGAAGCCTGAGAAGGCCAGGCTTGCCCATGTGCCCCTCCTGTCCTGCCAGCTAGCTGCCCACATGCTGAGAGAGACCCTGCAGTGAGGTCAGCAGCTTCCCTGGCACCTGCTCACCAGCCTCTCCATCTCCTGCTCCCGAAGCCGCTCTTGGCGCTGCCGCCGGTGGTACTCTAGGAGGTCATCCTCATTGTCACTGATCTCCGTGATGCTATTTTTCCGTTCTCGAGTGACCGGCACCTGTAAGTCTCCACTGGAGAGCTTCCTCTGGGCACGGGGGCTGTGTCGGGGCAAAGCCCCAGTCAAAGAGCCCAGACTATAGGCTGGGCTCAGCCTGCCACTGAAGCTGCCTTTGCGAGGTGCCAGGGACTCCCCGAGTGTGGGCGAGGGGCTCCGTGTTCTACGGCCCCATGCCCCCAGTGTCAGTGAGAAATCCTCTGGTGAAGCCCCATGGGCTGCCCAGCGCCAAGGCCGGGGACTCTCTGCCACTTCCCTGGTTAGTTTGGGATCCGGGGTGGTTCGGGAGAGCATGGGGGAGAGAGCCCGCCTGGGCAGGGATGGGCTCAAGGGAGGGAGTTCTCGCATGCTGTTCAGGGCCCGCCGGCTCAGGCGGGGGCTCTCAGGAGGCTGCAAGGCACGAGTGGCTGACCCATCTGAAAATGTTCGGCCCACCAAGTGGCGTGAGGAGCTGGTTGTCAACACCCGCTCAGTGCCTGGCAGCTCTCGGAGGGGGCTAGGAGGCCGGTTCTGAAGTGTGCCAATCTTGTTTTGGGGAACAGGGGCTAGAGGCTGGAACTTGGGGCTGCCAGGAATGCTGGCGGGTTGGCTGTGGGCACTGGGAGCTGGGTATTCACTCAGGCTGATAGCCACCACAGGCAGCTGCCCACCCAGCCAGGGGCTCTCAGTGGCTCTGCGGGCCTCTGCAAAGACAGTAGATGGAGGACTGTCTGTCAGCAAACCACGGAGGCCAGAGCTGACAGGCTGCTCATGACCTGCCTTCCTGCCCAGTCTGGGACTCTCAGCTGAGCGGGCACCACTAGGTTGGGACTGTGGGGACTGCAGAACCAGATGATAGCTAGAGGAACGAGCAGGCACTAGCGGAGGTATAGAAGGTGCTGGCTCCTGCCCACCACCGGGTGAATGGCTGGCACAGCTTCCACTGCTGGCTGGTGAGGAGAGTGGAGAGAAGGCTGGAGAGGTGTTCTCATAGCTGGAGCCCACAGACATGGCACCAGGGCTGGTTGCAGGGGATAGCAGGTAGCGACCACTATTAGCCATGGGCAACAGTGGGGAAGTTGCAGCAGGCTTCTTGCCAATAGCTCCAGGTTCCTCTAGCACCAGTGAATCCATGATTTCTTGGAGGTCCTTCTCAATAGAGCTCACCAGAGAACTGTGACTGGCATAAGCTGAGGGTCCCTGGTTTGCACGTTGTGGGGTGTGGTTCCCATTCACCAGGCTTTCTGATTCTGCTAAAAGAAATGGAAAGATGCCTTAGGCCCTGGTCTTTGACTTTGTGGGAGGTCCATTTGCACAAGAGCAAAGTCCCTCCCCCACTTCCTCCTAGCAGAGCTGGGCTACAAATGCTCTGGAGAAGAAGCCAGGAGACCTGGATTCCAGTGCCAGCTCTGCCACTGACCTGCTGTGCAACCTGACCCAAGTTACTTGCCCTCAGTTTTCCCTCTTCTTGTAAAGAAAGAGGACAGGTAGGAATCTTCTGGCTCTAACACTTTATGATTTAGGACACAATTAGTAATAATGCCAGGTGCTCACCCCAAGACTAGGTTCTTCTCCTCCCTGCCTTGGTTTCCCCAACCTCCTATGTTTCTCCTTCAGGAAGGACAGGTGAACATTCTGCAAAAGGGATGGGGGCATGCTATGGAGCTGTCAAAAGTTCCAGGAGGGGTCCCAGTCCAAGGGACACTGGGATTCCAATGGCCACTCATCTTTCCTCAGATCCCCAGGCTATAGAATTAATCCAGTGACATCACCTGTTAGGCGTACCTGATAACATGTCCAACTGTTCCAATACCATGTTGCCACCTGTCCTCCCACAGCCATCTGAATGCCAGTGCAAAGTCTGGATGGTAGACCCACTGGCAGCATCCCTAACCCTAGGCAGCTGGGCTGCAGGGAGCTGTGCTGGTTCCCTGGGATAATCACCAACTCTCCTCTGGGAGTCAACAATTCAAGCCTAAGCCCTGGTCATTGGCTTAGTGGAGAGGCGCCGGCCTGTGAACCCACAGGTTGCTGGTTCGATTCTCAGTCAGGGCACATAACCAGGTTGCAAGCTAGGTCTCCAGCTAGGTCTCTAGCCAGGTCCGTAGCTAGAGGCAAGTGAAAGGCAACCATGCGCTAATGTTACTCTCTCTTTCTTCCTCCCTCTCTGACCTTCTCTCTAGAAATAATGAATAAAATCTTTAAAGATAATAATAATAATTCAAACCTAAACTGTAGTTGTTCCATTGAGTCGTCAACTGGCATAGCATGGCAGGGGGTGGTGCAGGGCCCAAGGATATGACCACCAGCAGGTAGGAACCACAAGAGCTTACACAGATTCAACCTAATGCTTTCTACTGCTTCCTCAGGCCACATTCAAGAACAAGGCTCCATAGTGGTAACAGTGGGTCAGAGTCCCAGACACTGAGGTGGCATTTTTCAGGTCAGTGGGACACAAGCTGTCAGAACCCTCCATCTCTCAGACTCATGATCCCCCAATTCTAGCTAAGCAGCACTTCTTGGATCTCTCCCAGTGGCCAGAGTGGCTGGCATTCTCTACCAGTGGCCCAAGGCAGGTGGCAGCAAGCCCAGATCATGGGTGTTGTCCTGCCCTAACACTACAAGCATGGCTGGAGTAGGCAAAGAGGAGGACTGTCCAAGGGGTACCAATAACCCAGCTTCTTGCCCTAACTGGGTACCTACCTGGGCCAGGACTGTAGGGGGGCCCGGGGACCTGGCCCCCTGCTGGAATCATGCTTTTCATCCACTTGGCTTCAGCCGGGTGATTAAAGCGGAGGAAGGTGGACTGACCCAGGCACAGCATGCAGCCTTCAGAGAAAGAAAATGCATGGAAGGGCAGGCAGGGCTAAGGCAGCCTTCATCCACCAGCAGATTTGCCCTGGGTTCCAAAGAGCCAGTCCCTCACCTGCACTCTGTCCACACCATCCATGCCTGACCCTGTCTGTGCTTGAGGAAGGCACCGTCAGGGCTCAAGAGCACAAAGCAGAGTGGAAAGAGCACTGGTCTGAGTCCCAAGATCCAAGTGCTAGTCCTAACTCTTCTTACTAGCCGTGAGATCTTCAGGTGAAGTGACTTCACTCCCTGAATCTAGTTTTCTCTTTAGAGAAATGAGAACAATATCACTAACCTTGCAGCATATGAAAGTGTTCCATAAGTGAAGAAAATTCTTCAAAGAACATAGGAACTCTTATCCCCCCACCAAACATGTACCCATGCAGCTTGGGTGGAAGGGTAAGTTTGAGAGACAGCAATTTCTAGGATCTCTGAGACTCTGAGATAAAAAGACTAGAGATAGAAGACAGGAAAACACCATGATGCCCCCCTCAGGGAACAAGCTTTGTTCCCTGACTCCAACAGCAAGAGTGGCTACCACCCTGTATCTCTGACAATGTACCCTCTGGCCTGACACCCTTCTGCTCTTATATCTCTCCTGGAATGGAGCCAAGCTGAGGCCAGTAGGCCCAGCCTCAGCCAAGCATATTCCCAGGCAATAGACACAAGCCTAGTCCTGCCCAGGAAGTGTGAGTGCATGGGATAGGGAGGGCATGTGGGAATCAGAAAGTGCAGCCAGGGACACCAGCAATGTGTGCAGCAGCAGGTGTGCCCACAGACACGAAAGGGTAGCTGGCAGAACTCCTCCTCCTGGCTTCACAGGTGCTAGAGGACTCTTTCAAAAGATGCTATGCATGGAGAAGCCAGAGACCTGGTGCTCCCTACTGCTCACCCTTCCAATTTGTTCACACCTCTAGCCCCTGATCCCAGTCTCCTATCTACCTAATCTGGTGCCACTTGGCACCTCAAGCTTCATACCAATCTAAGCAATGACTGGCAGGGAAATCTACATCCCTGGATATTGAGACAGTGCAAGCCACAGGGGCATGGGGCATTCCAGGCCACTTGCTACCTTAGCAGGCCCCCCACTGACAAGCTTGTTGCGGAAAGCCAGGGCATTGAGGTGGGTGTGGGGAGGCCCAACAGGCTGAGAAGCCCATAATGGATCACCAGAGTGGACAAGGCCACCTACTTCTCTGGCACACCCACAGGCCCTCCCAGGCAGACAGGCACCAACAACAATTCTAAAAGCTAATGGGTGGTTAGGAGAGGGGGAGCCTTCCTTGCCAAGGCACCAATCAGAGGGGCTGACCCCAGAGTAATCATAACCAGAATAAATAATAGCCAACCATCTATCCACCTAATTACAACCACAGCTATTTCAAAAAGAGCCCTGCCAGTCCCCTCCCCCTCCTTTCATCCAGTTTGCAGGGTCTGCACAAACCCACTCAGTCTTAGATTTACTGGGGAAGGGGTGGGGTGGTAGGCAGGGAGGGAGATCAGAAGCCTGACCACACAGTTCAGGCTGGGAAGATGGGGAGTCTGAGTAGATTTCCAGCCAATCAGTGTCAGGCTCACCCATAGAAGCTGTGGGCACCTAGGGACCCTCCACCCAGGTTCCTACAGATGTGAGTTCCCTGCCCCCTTCTCTGCCTCTCACCCTCCTCCATACAGAGGGTGTGGCTCTGCTGCCTCTGGACTATAAATAGGTGATGCCAGGCAGCAGAGCTGGATCTGTATTAATAGAGTGGGCAGGAGGGCAGCAGGACAGAAAGCAGCCCAGCTCCTGCCCAAATTAACTTTCTTCTGCACTCAGGGGCCTTGTAACTGCCCCAACTCTAGGCCTGTGTCCCCAGGAGCTTGGCCAGCCTACTTCTGGGAAGAACCTGCCTTTCAACTCTCTCCTGCCCAACACCTCCAAAAGTCAGTCCACTCAGGAAATGCAAGCATCCCTTCTCATTCCAGGTAAACCAGGTAAAGTTATGATCAGTGCTCCCCATACCCAAAGGGGCTCAGGGCCAGTGCTGTGCAGATGGGTGGTATGGCTGCACATCTGGAGAGAAAAAAAAAAAAACGGGTAAAGAAGAGTGTGGATCCTATCTTTGGGAGATGCAGAGGGGAAACACCACACAAGACACATTTTCATATAGGCTCACACACACTCACAGAAACACATACTCACACATTCACAAAGCAACAGTCACTGCCCTGCTGGCTCACAGTCACTGCCCTGCTGGCTGCATAAATAGAATGGACTGGTCAAAGGGAGGCTGGGATGAAGGGAAGATGGAAGGAAGGACCTTAGCCATTTCTATCAGCAACCCATCTTAGCCATAACACAGGCTCCCCTCATCATAACCAGGACCCTTCAACCCTATCCAGAGGCAGGTCCTGTATACCTTGTGTTGGGGAAGATCAAGTCTGCCCCACCAAGGAGTGGCCCCAAGCCCAGTCCTCCCACTCAGAAATTCCAGGGCTCAAGCTCTGAAAGAGGGGCCCCAAGGAACCAATCCCCTTGCTCGCCCCCCACCACGGCCCTCCCAGACTGAGCTATTGCACGCCGGGCTGCCTGGGGGCTGTGGCTGGTCCCAGGCTGAGGACTCACCACTGAACCAGGACCTCCGTGCCGCTGGCCCTCACTGGCTCGAACCCTCCAGGTCCCGGCTGCCTGGAACCTCTGAGGCGGTGCGGACCTCAGGCGCCAGCGGCTCCAGGCTCGGAGCAGATAGCAGCCAGGCAATGAGCCGCCACCAATGCCCGGGGAGGGGCCAACCGGCCACCAGTGCTGGGGGAAGGGAGCCAGGGGGAGGGACAAAGGAACGGAGGAGGGGAAGAGGAAGTGATGGAGGAGAAGAGAGGGGAGCAGGATGGAGAGGGCGGAGCAGGAGGATGCAGGGAGGGTGTGAGCTCCGGATTCTGGAGCCAGCCGCTAGAGTAGAAGTGGGGCAGC
This sequence comes from Noctilio leporinus, assembly GCA_004026585.1. Taxonomy (NCBI): domain Eukaryota; kingdom Metazoa; phylum Chordata; class Mammalia; order Chiroptera; family Noctilionidae; genus Noctilio; species Noctilio leporinus. Next base: position 23,291 of record PVIW01007287.1, on the reverse strand, counting down.
ATGGAACTGTTCAGGAGGCGGCAACAGAAGAAAAGGTGAGAGGTAGGTACAGAGACCAGAGGGTAAAAAGCCAGGAAGCAAGAGTGAGAAGAAACTGGGTCTTACTGAGAGTCCTCGAAGTAGGAAACCCCCAAAGACCTGTGATAGGGCCAGACCAGCCCCTGCCTGGCCAGGCCACTATGGGCCAGTCACACTTTATGATCTCATCTATGAGGAGGTTGGCTTCCATAACTGCAGAGTTCCTAAGTTCTAACATTCCATGGACCCATATATCAGAGGAAAAGAACAGAACTCACAGGGATCCAGTTAAGTCCAGAGGTCCAGCTCTGGCCCTCAGTCTACCGTGTGACAAGGTTCCTCCTGGTCTGGGAGTCTAGGGCAAGGCAGTGCTCTGTGCAGTGCGAGAGCACTGAGCCTAGCTTCCGTCCAATCCTAAACACATCTTCTGCCACCCCTTCTCCCCACACTCCCAGCAACTCACCTCACCCACAACCCAAGTGATGTCAAGGCACAGCCCCTACTCAGCCAGCCCACTTCCCTGGCTCCTCCCAACCAAGCCACCAATTCTGCTTGCCCCAGCAGAGTTCTCCCTGGCCCCTTCACTCCAGGCTCCCATGTCCACAGCCCTTTCCATCTGGAGCCCCGGGGGCAAGTTGAGATTCTGGGCCAGGCAAGCACCTACCCCCAGCTTGGGCCCAGAGGTCCTGTTGTTTCAGGGACCTGGCCTCTAGACAACAGAACCATAAAGGATACACTGTTTTCTCAGACATACTTGATATGCTCAGCACTCACGCAGCCGCACATACTTGTTCTCAGACAACATCAACAATTGCTCAGTCACACGGATGCCACTTAAGCTATATACACTCTGAATCACATAAACATTAACTGAATCACAGTTAAACATACCCTGTCTCTCACATTTATTCTTTTAGGTGTCAACCCCAAAGGCACCAACTCCTCTCTTATTTACATACTCAAGCACAGGTATTCTATCACTCAGTCTCCAGAGAGACTCTGAAATCAAAAATCAACCTCCTCAGAGGAGTAATCAAGTGATTTTTCTACCCTTGCTGAACACTTCTCCACACTGCCATTCACACGCTCACACCCTCACATGTGCACGTGCATCTTATTCTCCTTCTGAAGGAAAATGGAAGAGCCACATAGGGTCAAATGCAAAACATTTAAAAAAAAATCTCCTCAGGAAGAGTGATTTTGTCAGTTTAGAAACTGTGATGGCCAGCTGGACAGACCCAGACAGATACAGAAGATATCCACCAGTGAGAAATAGGGTGGGAAGCAGGTATAAGAAGTGGGGAGCTAGGAGCCTTTGCTTTTTCTCATATTCCTTTGAGCTTTATTAGTCAAAATTTTTATCAGTCTTAGAGGATGGTTGGAGACTTCACTCCCATTTTACAGAAGAAATAACTGTGGGTGGGAGGAGAAGAGACTCAGTATCCGGATCCCAGAAGGAGGCAGCTAGATAACCCAAGAATTCTGGTTTCCCAGCCACGTTCCAGGAAGCTTCCCATGATGACCCTCACCAAGCCCCTACACACCAATGAGGGGCTCAGGGAGTGAAGGAAACATGGAGCCAAGGGCTGGCAGCAAATGCTGGCAGTAGATGGGGACCTATTGTCTACACAGCCTGGGGCCTGAGTGTGTGGCTTTCTGGGCCCTCCCTTACTAGGTCGTCTCCCAGATCTTTCATGTGGCCTGGCCCTGTGGTCCCAGGGTAGGGCTGCCTAGACCCAGATTGATGTTCTTCCTCATTTCCTTGGTCTTATTCCCAGCTCCACCTCTTGCTGTGTAGAGAAGAAGGCAGCACAGGATGTGCTAAAACACGCAGGTATAGGAGTGGAATCAGGATCTGTCTGGCTCTCTCACTTCAGGCTCCCACGCTAAATGTTGGCATCTGCTTTCTGCCTCTCTCCTCTCACTCATGACCCAGGCATATTTCTGCTGGGAGAGCCTGTCACTGTCATCTCTGCCAGTCATGTTGTGTGCCTCTCCAAGTTGCCTATGGCTAGGCATAGTGCCCAGAATGATCCATCTAAGGCCTGGCCCAGTCAGAACAGAGGCTCCTTGTTATTTCTAGGGTAGCCTTGTATTTTTCAAAGATGAAGGTCCCCTCTATAAGGCTGGATTAGGGGAACAAGACAGGGAAAATTATCCTCTTGCACATGTGCCCACAGAGAGGTACATGGCCAAGTTCTCATATCCAGTTAGGAATACACAAAATGCTATTTTGGTGCCATCACTCCTGCGTTCACTCCTGCCCCCTACTTGAACATTCTAATCTATAAACACAATGAAAGACACAAACACAGACAAACACAAGCCCAGGGTCACAAACACATCCGGAGATACACAAACACACTCCAGTTACACAGAAACACAGAGACAGCATATGCACCCTCAAGCCATCTAGTTGCCAGGGAAACACACTCCCAAGAATGTCCAGAGTGAGGCCAAACAGTGTTGGGCTTGGTGCCTTGTTCCAGAGATGAGACAAAAAAAACCCTCAGCATCTGGAGCCCAGGGGCAGGGGAGTGCTGGGGAGAAAAACATCCATTCCCTTGTACCTCCGCCTACCCCTCTCCATGCTGCCAAGTTTCTGGGGCAGACTATAGGGATGGAAAGGAAAGGAAAGGGGGGTTGGGGTCAGAAGAGTAGGAGGGTACATACTTGGCAGGGTGGGCTTTTGGCCATGGAAGAATTGGGAGTCAGGGGTGGGGGTGTCACAGGAAATACCTAAGAATTTCATCTTGGCCCAGGGTGTTCCTCTTCTGAGGAAGCTAAATGATGCATTGGGAAGACTGATCAAGAGAGGCCATAGAGTATTGGTTCCTCCATTCTGCTCACAACATAGGAGAAGAATGTTCTTGCCCATGAATATGAAATATTTAGGGCTGGGGGAGTAAGGGCGGGGCTTTCTCGAACCTTCTTTGAAATCTGCCCCTACTTCTCCTTGATCCTGTCTCATTTCCATGCACCCAGATCTTGAGGAAGGTACTCTCTTTGAGATTGAAGACTACCAGTAACCAGATGGCATCACAGCCAATGCCCCAATATGGGGGTTTCTCCTCTCATCCTTAATCAGAGACCCTGATGCCCTGAGGAGACGAGGGCTTGATTGCTGCTGCTGGTGGGCCTGTCTCCCTGAAGTCAGTTGTCCTGTCCATGTATGACACTCCCAAGGGCAGGAAGAAAGGCTGGGTCTCCTGGGGCATCTGTGAAGGAAGAGGCACTTAAAAGAGATTCAAAGAGGTCTTGGTTAGGTGTCTCAGTTGGTTGGAGCATCTTCTCATACACCAAAAGGTTCCAGGTTCAATTCCTAGTCAGGGCACATACCTAGGTCCTGGGTTTGATCTCTGGTCAGGGTGTGTATGAGAGGCAACTGATTGACATTCCTTTCTCACATCAATGTTTTTCTCTCTCCCTCTCTATCCCAGATCAGTAAACTTATCCCCAACTGAGGATTATGAAAAAAATAAAATAAAGAGACCCCAAGGGTTGTGAACAGAAGAGAGGGAAACAGTGCAGTAGATGGCATTTCAACTGCAAAGGTTACAAGTCCCCAGAAAATGGCTCCAGAGCACCTGTCCTCTTGCTCAGAGTCAGACTTAGCCCAAAGCTCTCATCCTCATGTTAATCCCACCTCAACCCCTCCACCCATATCTGCTTTTCTCATTCCTTTAATGTGACAATTCACCATATAAATCAGTGCATAGGGCAAGCACACTTGTTCTGTCAAAGTGCCACCTAGGCCAACCCCTTACCTGCCTGGTCACCATAATAACAAGGGGCCCAGTTTTTAAAGCTCCCGCACAACAACAAAATGGCCTGCTGCTTTGGGAAACAAGAGTGCTAACCATATTTATGACCTCAAATCTATTGTTGACCATATTTAATAGGAGTGGGCATGTCCTGAGATTTTGTCTTTCCCAATCACCCCCAGGGGGTATTGTCCTCCTCTCCCCATCTCTACAGCTTTTCAGATCACAATTCCCTCAATGGTTGGTACAATGCCATTGTTTCTCTTGCTTTGCTCTAATTGCTGTCCCCTAACAACCACTAAAGACCATTGCCTCACTCCCCATGCCCTTTCATAGCAGGAATTCTAACCTCTTCTTTCCCTATTGGGTAGGGAGGATGAATGGAGGTGGTCAAAGAAAAGCAAGATGAAGACAAGTCTAAATGCCACAGGGTTTGGGGATGTTTAGGCACATCAGATGCATGTAAACACCCCACCTCTAACAGGGCCACTGAGGTAGCTACCATGGCAACCACCATAGCAGTCTTACCCTACACCAAACTTTTAAACAGAGGCCACCTCTGTTTGGAGGTATCAAACCTTACCCTGAGTGAGCCGGGTGGGCTGGTGGACAGGGAGCCCATCGATAGCGCATGAATTGCCGCAAGGGTAGAGGGTGAGGGTGCCCTGCAGGTTCTCAATGTAGCAGTGCTCTGGAGCCAGGCCTGGACCCTGCAATGTAATGTCCTTGGCCGCAGAGCCAATCACCGTTCTCCCTAAAGGCAGGAGGCAAACTCAGTCAGAGGGTTTGTCCAGCCTGAGGAGGCAGAAACAGGACAAAGAGAGCCCTAGTGGAAATATTTTCAGGGGAGAATCACTGCTGACCACTGGCCACCCCTTTTGGGCTTCCAAGCCTGCTAGAAAGAGTAGGAGGTAAAAGCTCTTCTCAGGCAGAGAAAAGGCTGGAAGAGAAAGATGGAAAGGCCCAGAGGGCATAGCAAGCTCCAGATTCCACATACAGTAAAGAGGGGGGACTTCTTTCCTGAATACCTTCTGTTAGTTTCTAACTCTCCCTCCCTAAATCCTTTGTCTCCTCAGTGTATTCCCTCTTCTCCCCTTCTCTCCCTCCCTTCTGCCACCTACAACTCTTGCACTCCCTCACTCATCTCTTCAGTGCAGCCTCTCCCCTCACTGCTTCTGCATAAGCAGACCCTCCCCTGGCAGAGCCCCTATGACTGGTGTTTGGAGAATGTGAAGAATGTGCTATCATCCTGACAACAAGTGCAACCAGGAGAGAAGAGAGGAAGGGCAGAGACTGCAAAGTGAAGGGGCGGTGCTTGGGCCTTATCTTGCTTGGGAGGTCCACCTCCTACTTCCATCTCTCCATTCTCTACTGGTACCTTCTCCCATGCCAGGCACTGCCCTGGAGTGAGGCCCCTCTCTTCTTGGCTATACTGGTTGCTAAGAGCAATATGTTCTCCTGTTTCAGAGCTCTGCTCATTTCTACACTGATCTTTAATCCTAGTCATGGAGCCAGATTATCTAAAAAAGAGGGCAGGCAGTTTGAAGAGGCAGAGACATAGGAAGCAAACTGTTGGGGTAGGGTGGCACCACCTCCCAGCTGGGGGAAGTGAACACTGCCAGCAAACAGTAGGTCTCCAGGGCAGGAATATCTATAAGAATGAAGGGGGGTGGGTGGCAGGTGTTGGAGAGCCCCTTGACTTACCTTCCTCCAGTGGCAGAAGGGTGATAGCTGTACTGAGTCGCCCACTTCCCAGGCTCACTAGATGGGGTTTGTCTGTTTGCACTTTAAGTCCTTTGCCTGTCTCTATCAGGTCCAAGGGTCCTTTCTGCAGGGGCAGGGGTTGGGGGAAGAAGAGCAACATTAGACTCTAGATCAGCATTTTACACTCTAGTCCCAGTTACGCCAGCACTCTCTCCAGCACCTGCCCTTTCCAAAGGGCTCTTAGGATATCAATAGGCTTAGCACAACATCTTGCATGGAGCATTATTCCACTAAAGTGTAATTAGATCTGAATTTAGGCCATGAACTCATCCCACAGGATTTATCTCAGATCTTGGCTTAACTACCCCTTTTGTCTATTAAGACAGAAACAAGGAGAAAGTAGGGGGAATGGGGAGGCACTGGGTAAGAGGAGGGAGTTCTGTAGAGGAGAGCCAATGAAGACTTGTCCCATAGACTTGTCTGTGGCAATCCACATGGCCAGTGTTTGTCCCTGCTAAATCACAAGCGAGGGCAGAGGCATGGACCGGAGGAGAGAGATACAGCTCAGGGTCAATCTGTACACCCTTTCTGACTCTCAAAGCTTACTCTCTGGGTAAACCAGTTAACCTAATTCAGATAAATACTTGGCTGTTAATAGGCTTGGGACCTGGGGAAGGGCAGAGGAACTGCTGCTCCCATTCTTCCACTGGGACCCAGGGTGGATGGATAGAGGAGCCAAACCCACCATCACCAACAGCACTCTTGCCCATGGCCCAAACCCAACTCACCTGCATCATTGTTTGGGTCTTGCATTTAGGGCCTATCTGGCTCCTAGTCAGAGTTTCGTCCATGGTCCTGGGTCTCTAGAGCTCCTGGAGACACAACAGAAAGCAGGTGAGGTGGGAAGGCCAGGGCAGAAAAGGGAAAGGCATAGGCTCTGTGGTAGGGCTCTCAGGGCAGGGGCAGCACCAGTCATCATCATTTCCAGCTGCTCATGCTAAAGGAAAAGTAGAGGCAGCTCAGGAGCTTTCTGGGGGAAGGCTCTGACACATCTTCAGCCACAGCATGGACATCATATTACACCAGCCCTAGCTCTTGCCATCATGACCACAAAAACCCCTATAAAGGCCCAAACCATATTTTTGTGCTTTTTTGCCTCTGACACCCAGCACATAGGTCATGGCCGCTGAGGACCCTCAGATATCTGGAGCTGTAAGCAGGGTGGGAAAATCTACCTTAGTGGAAAAAGTGGATCCAAGGAACTCCCCTCCAAAGACTCTAGTAACCAGAAGGCTGAGATAAGAGCTCCCTCCCCCAACCTTTCCCTTTCCTCTCCTCCCTTTGTTTCTTTTCCCAGAGAGTCTCAGTAGGATGATTTCTTCTTTTTCGCCTCCTTCTCCTCCTTCTTCTCCTTCTATTTTGCTTTTTTGTAATTGATTTTAGAGAGAAACATTGATTTTGTTGTTGTTGTTGTTGCATTTATTCATGCATTTATTGGTTGATTCTTGTATGTATCCTGACCTGGGATTAAATCTGTAACCTTGGTGTATTGGGACAATTGTTTAATCAACGGAGCTATCTGGCCAGGGCCAGGATCTTTTCTTAAAGGTGACATAAAAAAAGCTCAGCTGGAACATTAAAAAATATTTTCTGGGAAAGAAAAAGAAAAACCCAACTATTCCTGCTATCTCTACAGGTTTAAATTTCTGCACCCTCTGTTCCCCAGAAAGCAATCTCACCCCTACACAATCAGAAAACAACAACAAAACACTCAGTGGTGACTAATACTAGAAATATAGGACTTTTGAGGTTTTAACCCTATTTGGTGCTGTAGGAAGCTTAGGTCCCTAGAGCAAAGGGTAAAATAGATTCCAGAGCCAGAATTTGAATTCCTCCCCACCCATCTTTTCCTCCCTGGTTCACATTTTTGGTACCTGAGGAATCTGAAGGCAGACTTTTGTGCACTAATGTGTGCCCATGCATCCATCCCTGGATCAACTTGCTAATGTGAAAACTTCTCATTTGCTGCTGAAATGTTGCTGGGGAAAGCTGAAAAGCTGGTGTCGTAGGCAGGATTCCCTGCACTCTCTCTTCCAGCCATCTACCAGGTGACTCTGAGAGGAAGTGGGGGCAGGAGCCAGCATTCCAAGGAGTGTCCCACCCAGCAGGCAGTGGGCCAAGGGCCTGAGCCATAGAGTTACGGGTTTTACCCTCCCAGCTCCCACCCTTCCAGGCCTGCACTATATCATCTCCATCACCATTTCCACCCAAGCTGGCAGAAGAGAGATCAGGCCACACACAACAGGGCCTAAGGCTCCTCCCAAATCTCCCTAACTGACACTGATGTTCAAGCTGGTCTCCTACCTTCTGAGGACTGGCAACAGGAAAATTTTCTAGGTACAAAGAGAGAAGTATCGCTTCTTTCAACTCAGGGAAATCCCTCCACATTCTCTGCTGGAGAGACAAGAGACAATGGGTTGAGAGTTGGGAATTTATTTAAAAGAGGGGATAAGAAGCTCTGGCTGGTGGCACAGTGGATATAAGACATGGGCCTGTGAACCCAAAGGTCATTGGTTCGATTCCCAGCCAGGGCACATAACCAGGTTGCAAGCCAGGTCTCCAGCCAGGTCTGTAGCTGGAGGCAGGTGAAAGGCAACTATATGTTGATGTCTCTCTCCCTCTCTGCCTCTCTCCCTTCCCCTCTCTCTAAAAATAAATAAAATAAATAAATAAAAATATTTTAAAGAAATAAATAAATAAAAGAGAGGATAAGGAAAAGAAAACAAGAATGGTGAAGGAAAGCATCATCATTTCATGCCTAACCCTGTTCTTTATTATTTATTAGCTGTGAGATCTTGGACAAGTAACTTAATTTGTCTCTACCAGGTCATTCTCTATACAACTGGAATAATGATTTTAAAAAAGGTTGTAGGATTTTGTGCTTTCCTGGAATGGCAAGCAAGTAAATAAATGGACACAAGATTTCTTTCTTTCTTTTCTTTTTTTCTTTTTCTCTGCCAGGAACGTTCTAAAACTAAGCTGTGACCACGGTGCTCAGCTCTGTAAATATACTAAAAATCATCGAATGTACATTCCAATTAAGTGAATCTTATGGTACGTACATTATACCTCAATGACACCACCAGTTATTACTATGAGCTTTATAACTTTGAATGAGTCATTTTAACTTCGCAGGCCTCGGTCTCTTCATCTGTCAATAGTGTGGGTGTGCTCATTTATTTACACCAAAATATTTTTAGATGAAGATAAAGATTATAAAGAGATAAGGTTTAGGGGAAAGAGTGGTTAGAGGAGAGAAGGGAATAAGGAGATGAAAGGAGAAGGAGAGATAAAGTGAGAGTGTAGGGAGAGACAGAGAAGATAAGAAAAGATGTACAGATTGGAAGGTGCGAGGCTGTGGCCTCAGCTCGGAAACCTAATCCAGGTGAGGTGGTAAGATAGCCCAGAACCTACGAGTCTCTGTACCCTGGCGGTGCTTGGACAAAGGGGACGGAGCCGCCACCCCAGCACGCCCTGCCGCCGGCCCGCCGGCTGCCTGGCCCGCTGCCGTCGGGCACACCCACCCACCACCCGGTGCCCGCTCTACTCACCCCACTCGCCCTGCCCGACCTCCGGGGCCTCCCAAGGAAACCTCGCCTGGTCCCACCCCGCTGCCAAAAAAGGGATCTTGAGGTGCGAGTCTGCCTCTTCAGCAAGACGGGCGAGAGAGAAGCACGGCGCTCAGCCCTGCTCGCCGTGGCCCTCCGCGGCTCAGAGCGGCAGAGGCCTAGGCGTCCGAACGGACGTGCCACAGGGAGGGCGCGTGTGGGGCGAGGCCTGGGCGCCGGTCAGGCGACCGGCTCGGGCCGGGCCACTCCCGCCTCCTTGCTCGGGGGAATGAATGGCCCCACTGGATCCCCAGCCGTCTCAGCCGACTGAAGCGTCCAGAGTCAGCGCTCAGGGTCTCGGCACCCTAGCAAGGGTGGAAAGAGGCCCGGGAAAGGGCCGGAAAGGTCTGGAGCCCACGGGCACTGGAGAAGATCCAGGCTCCGAACCGGGCGGCAGGCTTAAGGCCCTCCACCGCACCCCGGCCCGGGCGCTCCCCGGGGCGCTCCGCCCGCACCTGTGGCCTTGGGACCCGCGGAGGCCTCGCTCCGGGCGTCACTCGGCAGCGACCCTCCATTTTCCCAGTACGCATCAGCCCCTGAGAAGGGGCCGCCACGGTTGGAAGGAGTCGCGAAGGGAAGGAAACTGAGGCTGGGAGCCCTGGAGGCGGGTCGCCAGAACAGAGCGGGGGTCCCGAGTGTGTGTGTGTGTGTGTGTGTGTGTGTGTGTGTGTGTGTGTGTAGTGTGTAGAGGCCCAGGGCGGAGAGCTGTGATGGGTGAATGTGATGGGTGAGGAAAGTGAGGGGTCTGCGGAAGGAAGGGGTGAGGAGGGGAGGAGAAGGTATCTGGAGGGAAAATGGAAGCGGGAGACAGACTGAGGTAAAAAGAGAGCTGGGAAGAAGGGGAAGCAAATGCGGCGGCTGAGGACAAGAGGGGTCCTCGAGGCTCTGGGAAGCAGCAGAGGGCACCGAAGGCAGCGGGGAACCCGGGGCGGGACCCAGGGAGCAAGGCAGAGGAGGGTGAGAGCAGCCAGGGCCCCTGCATAGGGGGACGGAGCGCAGGCGGTCCAGGGGTGAGGACGCAGGACGCGGAGAGGCGTGCACATAGCGAGGACCCGGATTTTTCTTCGGGTGGGGGTGGGGGTGGGGGTGGGGGTCGGAGGGAGGCGGGGCGGAGAAGTGCAGTCTCCCAGTCGCCCGCCGAGCCGGGTGTTCGCCAGTGGGACAAGGCCACAGTGTTGGGCCGCCCCGCCCGCTGCTGACGCTGGACAAGCGGCCTTTCTTTCGCGGAGTGGGGAGAAGGAGCCGCTTGTTTGCGCCACGGGAGAAACGGGCGGCCCTTGGCCAACGCCGGCTCCCTGCCGAGCAGCTGCGGGCAGGGGGCCTGCGGGTGTAGCGGCAGTGTGTGCGTGTACCGATTGAGGGTTACGCGCGTGAGCTGCATGGGTAACGAGGCAGCCAGTTTGACTGTCAGTGGGGGTGGGGGGAGGCGCGTGCGAGCGAGAAGTGCGTGAGAGCGGGAGCAGCAGGTGCTGCGGGCTGCACTGGGTGCAGGGTGTGTGGAGAGTGTGCTAAGTTCCGGGCGTGCGTAAGGAAGGGTTCCTCACTAGTCCCGGCGATGAGACCGAGGGCGTGTGGCATGTGCGTGGGTGAGGCAGGCTTGGCGCTGTGCCCGTCTGTCTTGTGGGACATCTGACGTGGTGGGGAGCTGTTTGTGACCGCTGCGATGAGTCAGCCTCCGGGACCGCTGAGCTAACGGGTCCAGAATGCAGCCCCGCCCCGGGTGCCCGCTGGCCCCGCGGTCTCCAGATCAAACCCGGGCTTACGACCACTGGGGCGGAAAGGTCTGCGGGGGCCTTGGGACCCAGCGCCTGGCGGCCCCTCCCAGCACCCTGCCTCCCCGGCCCTTGCTCCCTCTGCGGGAGAAGGCTGGAAGACCTGGCTCAAGCCGCGCTCCAGGGAATTCTGCGAGGAATTCCAAATCAGACCACGCGGAGGGCAAGGGGCTCGGAGTCACTCTCCCGGGCGACCCCTCCGGCCTCCAGAAATTCGAAGGACTTGGGGCCTCGGAGTAGGGCCTTTACCCAAGGGTCCTTCTTAGACACCCATGCCTCCGAGCTCGACTCCGTATCCCTTTCTGGTCCATCAAGGAGGCCAACCCGGGATGTCCCAGGGCTTCCCAGCCTCCCCTCACCCCCCGCAAAGCCGGGTGTAGGGTTCTCAGTCTTGCGGCCGGCAAGAGAAGTGGAGCTTGGAGTTCAGACAGAAGAGACCTAGCGAGTGTCCGCCGGTTCGTCTGAGTGCCTGCGGGAGTCTACAGGGAGTAGGACAAGCGTCCCACCCCGCGGAGACCCGCGAGGGCTCCCTCTGGCGGCGGTGAGGGAGGGCAAGAGCGAGCAGCTCTCGGGAGAGCGGCAGAGCCCACCTCCTGCAAGTCCCTCTCATCCCCAAGCACTCACCTTGGGCACCCCGTCTTCCCCCATGGGTTTCTTCCGGAACCCCTAGCCTGGAGCTTATCTGAGGGCTCTTGCCAGGGCCAGAACTTCCCCTTATCCAGTCCCGGCCGTGCAACAAACGCGACACGCAATCATGGAAGGAGTGTTCTTACCTCAAGGGAAAAGGGGACACAGGGCCCTTAGTTTGGTTCGGCTGCCGCGGCCTCAGATTGAGGACACTGTTGCTTTTCCCTGGGAGCCCGCTGAGTAGGTGGAGAGAGAGCGGGTCCCGCCCTAGCTAGTCCCCGCCCTCTTCCCTTGTCCCGCGTCCGGTCGGCCTGGCCAGCCAAAGACGTCCTTGTGTGGTTTGAGCCCAAGGTTCACTTCACGCCCACTTTCCCATAGCACCCCCACCCCCACCATCATACACACACGCACACGCGCGCGCACACACACACACACACGCACGCACGCACGCACACACACACAGCCAGTCAGCCAGCCAGCAGCACAGAGACTGCTTTGTTTTTCTGCAGCTGGGTTCTCTCTCCACTACCACCACCACACACGCATACGCACACTTTCCCTTCTCCCCACCTTCAAACTCCTGGGCTTTAAGGCTCTTCTTCTAGATTTTAATTATTTCATTTTTAGAGATAGGGGAAGGGAGGGAGAAAAAGAGGGAGAGAAACATGGATTGGTTGTCACTTGTATGCTGAGACGTAAGGGGCGCCCAGGCCTGTGCCCTGACCAGGAATAGGACAAGGTACCCTTCGCTTTGCCCGACCCTCCCTCACCCCCAACCAACTGACCACATTGGGTCAGGGGATAAGGCTCTTCTGAGGTGTTTTTGACATTTTTCTGCCCCTCTATCTCCCAGCATCCTTCACCCTCACCTTTTAACCTTAGATGCCTGTATCCTTCCTTGGATCCCAGTGAACCTCACTGTCACAGCCCTCCAACATACACAATGTCCCATTCAGAGCATTTGCTGCAAGTACCCAGGTCGGCTTCTATCACCCATTCTCACCCTCTTCCAAGACCTCCCACTGAAAGCTGTAAATGGAGTTGATAACCCTACACATCAGGCTTCACAGCATTTTTTAAGGATAGGTATAAGAAAATAGTAAAGTGTCATGTGAATTATAAAGCACAAGAAAGTTCCATGTAGCTCCACCCCCACTCCAACCTGCCCTGTTACAATTGGGAGACAAGCTGTAGAAACACAGTTGAGCACACTGTAACAATAGGGGTTAATAAGGAAGAAAAGGGGTAGGTGAATTAAGAACCTAAGAGGCCCCTGCAAATAGCCTTGTTGAAGTCATTCATCTCAACCCCTACCCTGAAATCCTACACTGACAGTGGATCCTTACCTTGCAAAGCTAACTCTTGCCCCAGGAGACTGACCAGGGAGGCCCTAGGGAGCTGAATTCAGATAGACTTTTTTTTTTTCTTAACGATTTTATTTCATTATTTTTAGAAAGAGGGGAAGGGAGAGAGGCAGAGAGGGAGAAAGACATCAATGCATGGTTGCGTTTCACCTGCCTCCAGCCACAGACTGGACTGGAGACCTGGTTTGCAACCTGGTTATGTGCCCTGGCTGGGGAATAGAACCTGCGACCTTTGGGTTTGCAGGCCGGCACCTTAACCACTGTGCTACCAGCCAGGGCTTAGACTGAACTTCTTTAACATGCACAGGAGGGACTCCAGAGACTTTTGCACAGGAGGAGGGAGCAGAAAGACCCCAAGGCTGGCATAAATTCCAGCTGGGGCAGATGACAGAAAATAACTTGTCCTCTTTGGGATGGACAAGTCTTGTTCACACTTGGTGACTTGAGTTTTTCCTTCTTCCTAACCCAGGAACAGTAGGAGGTTGAACTGCAGAAATCTTTGGTCACTTATTGACAGGTCTAGCATTAGCAGGGTCGCTCCCCAGGCTGCTGGCTGGAGCTCACCAGAGCCAGACAATGGACATGGAGGGGGAGGGGAAGGACACTTTTTTAAACTGCCTGCTATGGCTAACAAATCAGGCTCCATCCAACAACAGGTGTACCAGGAAGCCTAGGGTATTTGGGGGTGGGGGTGGGGCAAGGAGTTCTTATTTTTCCTCTCTACATACTGTTTGAGCTTCCTGAAAGCATTTTGACTCTAGCCACCTTGCATGAGACAGATCATAACTGTAATTTTCAGGCTATGCTGGTGAAAAAGAAAAACCAAAACTTGTATCATGTGTATCAAGAACTCCGCATTTGAGGGAAGGAGCTCAGATAGGGCTGCCTCAGAGACTTTTCACTTAACTCACAACTCCCAGCTATTCTTTTTTTTTTTTTTTATTGTTGTTGTATTACATCCATCCCCTTTTTGACAGCTATTCTTTAGTCTTGGTCAGGAGGAATCTCGGGGAATAATTAAGCCTGCCACAGAGATAACTAATGCTGGGGCAGGGAGTTGAAACAGCACTCAAATTTTTCTGTCCTCCCAGTCCCAGGACCAGATGATCCCATTCTAAAGGTTTTGTGCAATATGTCCTAGCTCTTGCTGTGTCAAGGCCCTATGTTCCCACAGTTTGAGAACTCAGGGGACTACAGATCTACCGCCCTCATAGTCCATCCCCACCCTGCTTCACATCTGGAGTGCATCAAAAACGGTTCTGTTACGCAAGAGGTCCAACAGTTGGGAGCTCAGGAAAGGGGGAGGAAGAGAGGGAAAGAAAAAAAACAGAAAATAGCTTTCCAGTTTGCTTCAGATTTTCCTAAGTGGAAGCAGGGGGAAAGGGCAAAGACTGGGTGTGGACTGAAGAGCGGACATTTTCTTTTTCTTTTTTAAGGCCTTCTGCACTTGGCTCTGAATGTCAGCAGTGGATTTAGACACTGCTCTTGCCTTTGCTTAGGCACATTTCTCACCTGTTTTTCCTCTCAAACTGTACTCCTTCCAACCCCAGAAAGATGATTGCTCATTACAGCAAATAATCCCTGTACATACACACCCAACCAAGAAAACTTTTTGCCCTGGCCTCTTTGGATCCTGAAAACAGGCATCAATAGGGTAGGCGTGGTGGCAACAATGACACCAAGTAACTCCTCACTGCATCCAACTTTAGGAAAATTCAAACTTTTCTTCAGCAGCTGCAAAGGGTAAGAAACTCTCTCCTGAGCTTGTCTTCAAAACTGCACAACCCACATTTCCACCCAAACTGAGTGGAAAATCTGAGTAGAACAGAAGACTGATCTTGTCTATCTTCAGCTTAGGACTTTCATATAAACTGAAAACAAGTATGCATTTGGGTAAAAGAACCCGAAACAAGACCTATTTCCATTTCTCTCATTGCCTTGAATTTGCAATGCCTTTTTCAAAAAGGCTTCTTTGGTAATCAACCTTATTATACGGAGTGCACCTATGGGAGCTTTCCTGAATTAGACTAACACCTAAATAACCACTTAGCCTCCTATGAAGAACAAGGCAAAAACTTTTCCTTTTTGGTGAGTGGGGGTATTGAGTAGCCCAAAGCTTCTAAAAACTGCCTGGTTGCTTGATCTCTTGTATTTGAGAGAGGGGCAATAGCATTGAAATGTAGTTTTTTTCCCTGAAGGCTTGCCTTCACATCACTAACTCCCCAGGGTAAAATGCAAATGACACTTGCAGAGATGCTGTCTTGCCCTTGGGTGAGTAGCCATAGACCTGCTTTTGGATCTTCTGGACCAAAAGCTCTATAGCTGCAAATATATTTATCAAAACTGGCAAAAAGAGGAAATTGAAAAGTTGCAATGAGATGTACAATAGTAAAGGGGAATAAATTCTGAGTTTTTGCTTTCCTTTAGAGCCTATTTTTCTTCATCATTGAGACTCATTCTGAGTATCATTAGTCATAGTTAACATTTGTCTACCTTGGTGGGGGGGGGGAAGGGCTTTGTAAGCAGGCACAGCCATTGCTTTTAGTTAGACTTCAATTTTCTTGAGGATGGGGATTTAAAAAATTTTTTCTCCTATCTTCCTCCAATGAGCCCTGCAAGATGTGAACTTTTAAGACTATTCTATCTTAACCCTGGAAATCTCTCAGATCCTACCCACTGTGATCAATTTTAAATTAACAGAGGGCGCCCTGGCTGGTGGCACAGTGGATAAGGTGCTAGCCTGCAAACCCAAAGGTCGCTGGTTCCATTCTCCAGCCAGGTCTGTGGCTGGAGGCAGGTGGCAGGCAACCATACATTGATGTTTCTCTGCCTTTCTCCCTTCCCCTCTCTCTAAAAATAATGAAATCTTTAAAAATATATAAATTAACGGAGGGCAAAGTTTTCCATGACATGCACATATAAACAGATTTTGGATTTGAAACTACTGAAAGTAGCTGAATGACAGGCCTTTAAAAAAAAAACATTAATAGGGGTGCTCCCTACCTCTCAGTGTGGATTTAAACCAGAAGAGGAACCACAAGCCTGTTACATTAAGAGAATGCTTAATCAGATGTAATTATTTTGTTTGTCTTCCTCACAAGAAGCCAAAAGAAAATCCATATATGCTGTGGAGGGCTTAGCTGCCAGCTAAGGAATAGCAGGGCTTCATTTCATTGGATTAAAGTGAGCAAAGCCACATTTCAGCAACGTTAGATACTTTAAAGTCCAGGCTGGTGGCACAGTGGATAAGGCACCAGCCTACAAACCCAAAGGTCACTGGTTCAATTCCCAGCCAGGGCAACATAATCAGGTTGCAAGCCAGGTCTCCAGCCAGGTCCGTAGCTGGAGGCAGGTGAAAGGCAACCATACATTGATGTCTATCTCTAAAAATATCTTTAAAAAAAAAGATACTTTCTAAGGGAAAAAATTCAAAATCTTGGCTTTCACCATTAAAATAAAAACTTTTCATTTCCACTTAATGTTCATTTGAATAATTTCCTTCCAAAAAATTTGTTAACGTTCAATAGTTTTCATGTTAAATCAAGTGAAAAAGCCTTTTCTGAGGAAATTAGCAACAATTCCTAAGACATTCATCACTCTTCCCTGGATAACTTACTTCTTACCATTGTTTGTCTAATTGGTAAGAAAATGCTTCCTTCAACTTCATCACAAACCTTTATTATTCTTCTGCCCCTGACAAAATTAAGACCAAATTAAGTCCATGAGTAGCATTAAATTCACTCTGGAAAAGTGCATGTGTACGTGCATGCTCAAATGTATAAAACTACACCAGCTGTAATGGAAAAAGGCAATGAATACTGTAAGATAAAGATTATTTTCTCTTAAAAAAAAAATACATTAATTTTTCATCTTAAATCCCATTACATTATCCTGAATCAGTAAGCAGAAAGCAAGCACAAAAAAAGTATGAGACAAGAGCCCAAAAAAACCTTCATTTTATAATATTCTTTATTTGATTAAAGAATTTGCCTTATTTGTGTACACTGGAATGTTATAATCCCTATGTATTTTACAGGGTTACAAAACAACTTTCATTTTAAATATTACCCCAAAAGTAATATCAGAAAAAGTTTTTGTAAAACTAAACTTGACTTTAAAAAAATCATATGAACAAGCAACTCTCAAAACTGGATTAATATGATTTCTTGCCTATTTAACTACATGACAGATTTCTTGTCCCAATCCCCTTCCTAAAAACAAAACAAAAACAAAAACAAAAAATAAACCCTCATCTGGAAACCAAGCTGGAGATTCTTCCCTGATGCAAGTAAGGGAAAGGGAAAGGCCAGAAATTTCTTTGGCAAACAATTCCACCCATGGTCATGTGTGTGAATGTTTTATTTCAAGTACAGTATAGTCTTTGCAGGTAAGGCCAATGTTATTCAGAGTGGGAGTGGTACTCTCCAACCTGCTGACCGTGTAGAAGTCATTTATAGTCACCTGCCTTTTCTCCCATCTGTGGCTGCAGCTTGACAGCAACTCCAGAAACCTTTTAATATAATACTAGGTTGAAAGGCAGGGATGGGCTGCTGACTTATGCAGTCTTCTCAATTAAAAAAGTAATAGATGAAATGGGGCTAACAGATAGCTACTACATGATGACACTCAATAGAAAAGACTTGGGTGAGGAAAAGGAAGGATGACGGACAGAAGGGCTGGTGAAAAACGGCTGGGCACACTATAAAGAAAAGGGGGTATATATCAGCGATCTTATAATCAGTTGCCTCTTAAAACCCTAAAAACCTGGTAGTGGAGCCTTCTTGATAGTTCAGGGCCAATGTAATTGGCACAAGGACTCACAGCCTTCAAAATCATAACCTGGTCTCTGCTAGAAAAGGACTGATAACACAGATAACAGCCAGAAAGATGGTGATGGTGAATATGAGGAGTGTGAATGGATTACAAAGATCATGAGCTATTACATTTTAGCTGAAGTACCCAAAATGTGGAGAAATGGAAGCCTGGGGTAACACCAGGAGCAGATATGATTACCTGTGGATGTGAAAGTGGGAGCTGTGCTATTTGAAAGCTGTTTCTCAGCTGTCTTTAATATTCACAGTACTGATGTAAACTGGAGGGACCAGCCTAAAAGGAAAACAGCTTGACAACGGAGTAGGGAATAAATGGATATAGATAAAGGACATGAAACATCTTGATCTTTTAACTTCTAGACTCCAAACACCTAAAGCAATTCACCTGTATAATCTAAAAATCAAGACTGAATTAGATCAACTTGTCCCAGGAGTACCAGATGACCCCAGTGTTTGAATGCAAAGAAAAACCTGAAGGTAAAGAAAAGGAGTATTAAAGATTAAAATCTTCTGCAGAGAAACTTTTAAAAAACTAAGTATGAAATATAACTATATTTAGGGATTAAAATAAAGGAGCAACTTAGGTAAAGGCAGAGAAGGTGTTTAACTTGGGGCATTCTCTGGAGAGCTTGCTTTCCTGCTGGCCAGTAATATATGCCAAAGAAATTAGCAGCCTTTCCTTTTACATTTGTGCCATTTCTTTGCCAAAGAATGACTCTGAAACACTGAGGGAGAGTTGAGGGTCTTGCGCTCCAAGAATCGTGCATTATACTAGAAAAAAAAGGGTCTTCAATGGCTTGTAGACTTGGGGAAAAAACTCTTCAGCCACTGTTGGCTTCTCCTTTATTAATTGGAAAGTTTTCCTTTTCGGTTCCCTCCTCTTGGTATTACAGGATTTCATACTTATCCACTAGGAAAGTGGTCTCTGTTGAAAACCTTACTGGGCTGTTCCCATCTACTTGGGTCACTTTGGTTACCTAAGAAAACAAAGAGAAACGTAATGCAAAAGGAGTGTGAGTCTCTAAGGTGCTAAATTCTCAGTATACAACAGATCAAATTCCCCAAAATCAGTTTTAAAAGTTTAAGTCAGCAGCCCTGGCTGGTGGCACAGTGGATAAGGCGCTGGCCTGTGAACCCAAAGGTCACTGGTACAATTCCCAGCCAGGGCACATAACCAGGTCTCCAGCCAGGTCTGTAGCTGGAGGCAGGTGAAAGGCAACCATACATTGATGTCTCTCTCCCTCTCTCCCTTCCCCTCTAAAAATAATAAATAAAATCTTTTAAAAAATGTAAGTCAGAAATACTTTTAAAAAGTTCAATTTTTACCCTGACTGGTGTAGCTCAGTCAGTTGGGTGTTATCCCACAAAGGAAAAGATCACCAGTTCAATTCCCCTGGTCGGGGCACATAAGAGAAGCAATCAACTGATGTTTATCCCTCTTTCTTCCTCCCCTGCCCTCTCTCTAAAAATAAATAAAATCTTTAAAAAAGGGCCTTGGGAGCCCTGGCTGGTAGCACAGTGGATAAGGTGCCGGCCTGTGAACCCAAAGGTGGCAGGTTCGATTCCCAGCCAGGGCAACATAACTAGGTTGCAAGCCAGGTCTCCAGTCAGGTCTGTGGCTGGAGGCAGGTGAAAAGCAACCACACATTGATGTCTCTCTCCCTCTCTGCCTCCCTCTCTTCCCCTCTTTCTAAAAGTAATAAAATAAAATCTTAAAAAAAAAAAAAAAAAAAGGGCCTTGGCTAGTGAGGGGCAATAGACTGGTGCCAGCCTGTGAACTCAAAGGTCGCTGGTTTGACTCCCAGTCACAGCACATAACCAGGCTGCAAGCCAGGTCCTTAGCTGGAGGCAGGTGGAAGACAACCATACATTCATGTTCCTATCCCTTTCTTCCTCCCTCCTTGCCCTTCTCACTAAAAATAATAAAAATCTTTAAAAAAATTTTTATGGAAAAAAAAACAACAAAAAAACCCCAACAGTTCAATTCACAACAATCAACATAATCAACCAGCTTTTTAGACAGAAAAGAAAACTGTGGAATTAGGTATATAGTGGTATTAAGTAAAAGGTCCAGAATGAGCCCTGGCTGGTAGCACAGTGGGTAAGGCGCTGGCCTGCGAACCCAAAGGGCGCTGGCCTGCGAACCCAAAGGTTGCTGGTTCGATTCCCTAGCCAGGGCACATGGCCAGGTCTTCAGCCAGGTCCATGCCTGGAGGCAGGTGAAAGGCAACCATACATTGATGTTTCTCTCTCTCTCTGGAAATAATAAATAAAATCTTAAACAAAACAAAAACAAAAGGTCCATAATGAGTGGCCACTGCTCAGGCCCTGCCAAGTTCATAGACATTCTACCAGGATGATCAATTAATATTTTGACTCAAAATGTAATATTCCAGCTCTTCGAAATTATTTGTCTGACTTGCTTTCAAAGTCTTACTAAGCTGCTTTATCATACTTAGTTTTTGGATCTGATTGGGTCCTCTTAATGAGATCTTTTCAATAAAAAAAAATGTGTGTGTATGTGTGTATAATTTTTAAAAAATTATTATTTTTAGAGAGAGGGGAAAGGAAAGAGGCAGAGAGGCAGAGAAACATCAACGTATGGTTGCCTTTCACCTGCCTCTTACTACAGACCTGGCTGGAGACATGGCTTGCAACCTGGCTGGGAATCAAAAAAATGTATAGTTTAATGAATTACCTGTAACAATGGTGCCAATAACAGCACTAACATACTATCTGAACCACTGATTCACATTTCCTAATGAGGTTTTGAGAGAGCAATTATACTACCTGCTCTTCAAATGATTCCAAATAGGAAAACGTACCCATTTCTATCTAATGTCTTGGGTTTAACATGTGTCGGGGTTATGCCAATAACTCAGAGAGGAGGAGAGAGAACTGTTCTTTGGAAGCAGCCAATAGTGGAAATTGTAACTTCCTCAGCTTTTATAGGAGGGACAGAGACCGTTTGGGAAGGTAAGATAGTGCCAGAATAATAAACAAATCAATGAGTCAGAGGGGAACATGACTATACAAACTGGGTCCTTGAAAACAAATTCAAAAAATGGAGGAGCAATGAGCTAAAAACAAGGAAGATTTCACAAATTTCTATTGTTTTGCCTACAGAAAGGACAAGATTTAAAACAGACTTGGCTCATAACTATATTTATCTTATTATTTTTTAAAAATGATTTTATTATTTCCAGAGAGAGGGGAAGGGAGAGTTGCGGAGAGGGAGAGAAGCATCAATGTACGGTTGCCTTTCACCTGCCTCCAGCTATGGACCTGGCTGGAGATCTGGCTTGCCACCTGTTTACGTGTCCTGACTGGGAATCAAACCAGAGTGACCTTTGGGTTCACAGGCCGGTGCCTATCCACTGAGCTACCAGCCAGGGCTTGTATTTATCTTCTTTTTTAGAAAGATTTTTAGGCCCTGGTTGGTAGCACGGTGGATAATGAGCCGGGGTGTGAACACAAAGGTCGATTCCCCAGTCAGGGCACATAACCAGGTCTCCATCTAGGTCTCCATCTAGGTCCGTGGCTGGAGGCAGGTGAAAAGCAACCATACATTGATGTTTCTCTCCCTCTCTCCGGAAATAATAAATAAAATCTTTAAAAAAAAAAAAAAAAAAAAAAAAAGATTTTTACATTTATTTTTTAAGAGTGAGGGGACGGGAGGAAGAAAGTGAGCGCAACATTGATGTGTGAGAGAAACATCAACTGGGTGCCTCTCACGTGTCCCAAACCGAGGATCTGGCCTAAAACCCAGATATGGCCCTGACCAGAATCAAACCAACGACCTTTCAGTTCTCAGGCTGGCACTCAACCCACTTAGCCACACCAGCCAGGGCTGATTATCTGTATTTATTACCAGTGACATAAACAATCCAAAATTTGTATCCATTTGTATTAAAATCACTTTTGATAAGGTGCCGGCCTGGGAACCCAAAGGTCACAGGTTTGATTCCCCAGCCAGGGCACATAACCAGGTTGCAAGCCAGGTCTCCAGCCAGGTCTGTAGCTGGAGGCAGGTGAAAGGCAACCATACATTGATGTCTCATTCCCTCTCTGCCTCTATCCCTTCCCCTCTCTCTGGAAATAATAAATAAAATCTTAAAAAATAAAATAAAATCAAATCAAATAAAATAAAATCACTTTTGAGGGGCAGTAATTTTGCCTTCTACATAAAAAATTTTCTTTTACTCCTTGGATTAAACCAAATGACTTTACAAAAGGCATTATAAAACTATGTGTTAGGTGTTTTAGCAAATGGGATTCTAAAATATAAAGGTTATTAAAAAATAGTTAACTAGTAAGAGATATAAATCTTGCATAACACATAAGTCTGTATATGTATTTATATTCAGTATCTTTACTTTGTCTGATCTAGAGAAGAAAACTGAGGCAAAGCAGGTGAAAATATGACCAAGATCAAACAATGAGTCAGCAATGGAATGGGCAGGGAACACTAGCTTCTCTGTTTTTTTGCTCTGATTAGGAGGCCATGCTACTTATCTGGCATCTACCTGTCCCACCACTTTCCCTATATAGGCTCTCTATTAAAATGGGGGTATACCTGTATGTTACAGTAATTTTTTTTGGAGATGAAGGCGACTTGAACAGGAAAGAAATCATTGGGCTGCCCAGCAATGCTGAACTCGAGGCTGCCACTCTTATTTTTGGCATCAATCACTGGCAGGCACCACTCCAAGGTATTTCGTCGACTGTCATGTCGATACTCGCCGTCAATCTCACCAATCACCGGTGCACCAACACCAGATCTGTCATGAGAGACATCCATGTTAAGTTAGTTGTCCAGGGGTTGAAGAACTCTGCCAAGGAAAACCAGACTCAAATTTGATTATGCTCCTCAAATTCTGCCCACTTTATATACTCCAAGAAAAAATCAGGCTCCCTAATAATTTCAAGGGTAATAGTTCTAGTACTTTGGCTAAGCATCTCAGAATGAATTTGGGTCTTTGAGAATATCTTTTCAAAGATTTTAGAATGCTTCAAAACATTATGGCCCTGGCTGGTGGCACAGTGGATAAGGTGCCAGCCTGTGAATCTAAAGGTTACTGGTTTGATTCCCCAGCCAGGGCACAAAACCAGGTTGCAAGCCAGGTCTCCGGCCAGGTCCGTAGCTGGAGGCAGGTGAAAGGCAACCATACATTGATGTCTCTCTCTCTATATCCCTCTCTCTCAAATTAATAAATAAAATCTTTAAAAAAAAAAAAAGAAGAAGAAAACTTTATGTAGTTGAAGCCAGTGGATTTGATTTACAATTCAGTAAGTAAACTTTGGTTGATAAGTGAAAGCATAATTACCTCCCGACAAAATGCTACCTATGCACACCTATGTTCATAGCGGCACTATTTACAATAGCCAAGTGCTGGAAACAGCCTAAGTGCCCATCAGTGGATGATTGGATCAAAAAACTTTGGTACATTTACACAATGGAATTCTATATAGCAGAAAGAAAGAAGGAACTTGTACCCTTTGCAACAACATGGATGGAACTGGAGAATATTATGCTTAGTGA
>PVIW01007286.1:0-74736 GCA_004026585.1 Noctilio leporinus | reverse complement strand
AAAAAAAAAAAAAAAAAAAAAAAAAAAAAAAAAAAAAAAAAAAAAAAAAAAAAAAAAAAAAAAAAAAAAAAGAAGTTAAGACAGTGACAGCAGAGCCTTGAACTCAGTACAGGGCTCTTGTGAGGCCCCATATGACTGCAGAGATCACATCTGGCTGAAGCCAGCCTTTGCTTGGGAGTCAGTATTTAGAAATACAGGGCTGTGTGCCTGGATTGGGAAATAATGGGGTGGATACTGGAAGTCAATGAATTTGCATCTCAAAAGAGACTGGGAGATTTCTTTGGGACTGACTACAACCAGAACATGGAAGGGACAACTCATATCATTAAAATAATCATTAAAAATAATGCTTTTCTGTATAAAAGGCTCAACACTTCTAGACTTTAGTTGTCCAGAGAAGCAGGGAATGAGCAGGGATTGTTATGATGAGGCACTATGGGAAATGCAGCCATTTGCATTATATCAAATTTTAATCCCCAGTTGGAAGTCCTAACCTGGATGTGTGACAATACAGTATCCTGAAAGGGCTTACTTTCCCAAAAGGAGCACAAAATCATGCGAGCGTACCTTCATTCAAGAAATACTGAGTGCTGATTGTATGCCTTGCCAGGTACCAAGAAATAAAAGACACAGGTATTCGCAGCGCAGAGGGCACAGAAATAGAACCAGTATTCAGGTATAGCACACTAAGTGTAATAGACATTTTTTATGTTCTTGGCTCCTGAGCATATGACTCCCCTGCGTCATTTGGGTGTACCCCATTGTCTGAGTCTTGGTGGGAGGTAGGGCCCTCCCATTGTAAAAACTGAAGGAGGCATTTCCTTTTTCTCCCTGCCCCTTAGCTCCACTGAGGACATAAAACCTAGACTTAGAAGGCTCCCACTGTTTCTTTTCCAGATTCATTGAACATGCCAAGAGGATAAGCCTTGCGTGTGGCCAGAGAGGTTTTGGACAAGAGCGTGGCTCACGCTCACACACTGACTGGGTGATTTCAGGCAAGTCACTTAGCCCCTCTGAGCCTTGCTTTCTTTGTGCTACCTTTCATGGTTATGAAAGTTAATTTGAATCAAATAGCATATGTCAAAGTGCCTAGCCCATAGCAATTATTTTGAATGAGTTAGGTCAGAGGCATATATTGGTATTGGGGGACAGGAGCACTTTCCTTAGGGAGAATCTGAGGCTATGTCCTGGTTTACAAGAAAAAGACTATGATTGATTAGTTATATCTGCCACTGTTATCATTGCCATTTCTATGTTAGATCTGGTAATCTGAAAGATACTCCATATTGTAGTTTTGAGTTTCTGAATTAAGTAGCTTGAGACCTTGGGCCCTTGGCTCAAGCTTTCTGTGATTAGACCTAAAAACTGACAAGCTCCATGACTGGCAATGTTAATTGCTGCACCTCAAATGCCTTTAGTATCTGGTAAAGGGCTACTTCTTTCCCAAACTTTATATTAATAATGATTTCTTGGAGTTTCCTAAATCTGGATTAGATCTCTTTATATGTGGTCCCATAGCATCTCCTTCTCATCAATATCATTTAACCATTCTATATGCAGAGTTCCTGCTTTCTTGTCTATTCTCACCATCCTCATTCACCTACACCCCACCACCACCACCACCACCAAGCATGATCCCATTGAGATTCCCAGACTGTGTCTCTCTTATTTCATAAGTTATCCTTGGCATCTAGGACCTTACTAGACCAGTAGGTGTTCAAGGGAAGGAGTTCACATTTCTGTCTCCTATTCAGACATAGAAGGAGATGAGAGTCAGTGAGACCCACACAGGAGAGTCAGTCATGGATGGAAAATAATAGAGTGGTCCTTACTTTCACGTTTCTTCATAATCCATTGAATTGTTTCCTTATACTTTTCAAAATTTGTCTTCAACCTAAAAGGGGTGTGAATTATCATTAAAAGCTGAGATTAAATTCATGTTTATGTGTCATGCTACACAGTGTAGGCAATACTAACCCGCTGAGTCTTTTTTATAGTTAGACAGTTGGGCTGATGACTCA
Source organism: Noctilio leporinus (assembly GCA_004026585.1). NCBI lineage: Eukaryota > Metazoa > Chordata > Mammalia > Chiroptera > Noctilionidae > Noctilio > Noctilio leporinus. The sequence continues at coordinate 72,715 of PVIW01007286.1, read as the reverse complement.
GAAATAAAGGGGCAGCAGCACATGGTACTGACTCAGTGCTTCCCTCTTGGCCTCTAACTGGCCTTCAACCTGGACAACTGGGCTGACCCCCAAACTTTTTTTTTTTTTTTAGTTTTATTGTTGTTGTATTACATTCATCCCCTTTTTGCTCCCCTCCCCACCCACCCATTCCCCCCAAAGTCAATCCCACCTGTTGTCCATGTCCATGGTTCCTTTATACTAGGTTCTTGTCTAAGCTGCTCCCCTTTCTTGCCTCTGCCTCCCCCCTCCTCCCTCCCCCCAACCCCTTTTCCCCTGACCACTGAAGGCCTATTTCTTGTATTCATATGCTTGGTTCTGTTTTGCTTGTTGTTACAAACTTTTAAAATAAATTTAATGAGGGTCATTTTGCAGGTTAAGACAGGGCTGAAAAGTCCAAATGCAGGGATGGCTGTATGAGTTAAATTCATGCAACTTGACTTTTCCATGGCTTGTACTGTCCCAATGAGGGTTACACTTGAAAGTAGCTTGAAGAAACAGTATTGTTTGTGAACTAGGCAGAGCCCTTTGAAATCCCTTTGCATTTAGTAAGAAAATTTTCCATAATCCCATTCAGAATGACTCACTATGAAAGCCACACCAAGGCGCAGCTTTTTGAAATACTTTGCAAAGCCAGTACACAAAACAAGTCATCCTGGCATTTCCATGGCTTGGACTGTTGTTCTTACAAATTAAGGTGGTTTCCAGGGGGTTGTGTTTCCTTGTTCTCAGGTCAGAGCACTTTGAAAGGGAATGTGCCAGAAGGAATGAGCTTTCCAGCTTAATTAGATCTGAGAAAAAGGTCTTTGAATGACAGGTTTTAAGTTCTTAGTTCAGATTTCTTAAGGAGAGCATAATAATTCAACCCCAGACATCCCCAGAAGCAAATATTCTTTGCTGAAAAGGGCCAGACTGGTTCACCTGGCAGAGAGCTAAGGTTTACTCATTGTGCTTTAGAAGCAATAATGCAACTTGAGAATGAGCTCTTCATGGCCCATTTGTACCAAATGTTATTTGTTTTATTTGCACCTTGAATGGAATGGAACCAAGGAGTAGATGTGGTGATACCTGTCTCACAGGTCAAGAGAGGATGCCAAATACATGTAAGAGTTACAACTCCAATGAGGGATCCAGCAAGAGGCACCCAACACCTTATTGGGAAAATTTTTCCCTTTGGTTCTTTGCCTACTTTTGCAAACTAGTAGAATCCTTATCAGTGGTTCCTCAATGACAGGGACTGTGGGGGTATAGTAAAGATCAGAACACAGATCACCACGCAGTAAGTGCTCAGGAAATATTTATTGAGAGCAATCAGGTTAGAATGAACCTCAGTAATAGGCTTACATAGGAAGGAATGAGGGAGGGGATATATCATATATGAGGCAAAATAACTTACTGGGATGTTCTCTGACATTTGTTTTGCAGCTGTATAAGGATCTGAAAGCTTGGATATTTGCCTTCCCCTTTCCTTAGAGAAACCTTAGGGCTCTCTGATCCCAGAACACTACTAAACTCAAAGCCCAAGTTGCTGGTAGTCAGTTGTTCTTCCTGGTTTCTGTAAAAGCCTCAACTCACCAAGGAGATTATGCAGGAGACACCATCCCCCACAGCCTGTTCCTTGGCACCATGGCCAAAGACTTTGTGATACTCACAGAAGGCCTCAAAATGCACCTTGCTCACCAAGGTTTTTGACAGCTGGATGAATGTATATGCAGTACAGGGTAGATGTACAAATGGGTTTTGGGACATTTTGTGATGAGGGTCAAAGGGCATGGTGCCAGCCACACCTGCAATAACCTTGTCATTCTCTACTCCAAATAGGGGCTCCGGTCATGACTCCCAGGTTAGTGAAGCTCAAAGCTATCTCCCTCCAGGAAGCATGAAAAAAAGCATTAGCTTAGCTAAGAATGAAGCTAGGGAATTTCTTGAGGAAATGCCCAGGATCTTGATTCCCCTGCTGATCTGCCCTCCCCAGTCTTTTTTTTTTTTTTTTAAGATTTTATTCATTATTTTTAGAGAGGGGAAGATAGGAAGAAAGGGAGAGAAACATCAATGTATGGTTGCCTTTCTTCTGCCTCCAGCTGGGGACCAGGCTGGGGACCTGGGCACCATGCCCTGGCTGGGAATCAAATCAGGTACTCTTGGGTTCACAGGCCAGAGCCAATCCAGAGTCACCAGTCAGGGCTCTGATCCCCTCTCTTAACACATTGTTGACTGGTCACAAAAAAACTTGTGTTTTCAAGCCCAAACGTTGATTGTAATGAGTTAATTCATGTTGGCACTTGCATTAGCTTTTGCTATAAAATTGCCAATCAACAATGTGTTAAAAGGCCCAGGGTTCTGTGCCCTGCTCCCTAGACTTTTGTTCAAGTTCATGATCCCTTCAAGACTTTTCTTACCTTGTATTTCCAGCCTCTGTCAGTGCCTGCCTTTGAGTCTATCCTGGATCTTCCATGCTCACAGGTTTCCTTGTCCCTGTGCCTGGCTTGTGCTGCTCTTTGACTGAGGGTGCCTGCCTGGCCCTGGCCTTGCTTTTTTCTCTGGTGGCCCAATTTACACTTCCCCTACTGGTACCTCTGCGCTACCTGAACCCACTGACCAATAGCTCTATCTCTCCAGTCACTTACAGTATTCCCAGTTTCCTTCTGGTTTCACTCTCTAGATGTCCAGTCAGGGGAATGTCAATATCCTCTTCCAGTTCATTGTGAGCAGCCATTTCTTTGATCATGGTCTTGAATACTGAGTCATATGAGCTCTTAAAAAGCTACAAAAGGATCACAGAATAATATATCAAGGAAATGGGAATTAATGATTTATTAATTAATCTTTTCTGACTCTCAAAGGTACCAGGTGAGATTTGAACATATTATTCAAAAGTCACAAATAGTGGGAGCAGTAGGATGGCTAGATAGATTTGTTTTAAGGTATAATTCCATTATTATCATACCTTCTTCCCAATTTTCTCAAGGTCTATTTTTAACTGCAGCATACCAAAAGATCTTTTGAAAGCATAAAATTATGCTCTTTTCCAAATGTGGAAATGGCTATAGGAAGTAAAAATGCGCTATGCTTTTTGAGCCTAACAGGCTCTCTGAGCTCTAGGAATGGCCAATCTTCCAGCAATCGCTCATTTATTCAGTGTGAAAGATGATTGTCTTCAAGACAGCACTAAAGTGCCTCGAACATTATTGTAGTGGACAACTCCACGTTCAAAGACTTTTCCAAAGTAATGACATTGCAAGCTGCCTTTTTTATTTCATAAAATTGATTGTTCTAGCCGGAGTCGGTGATGTTAACCAGGACTGACCCATAGGTGGGTTCTCTCAAGTGTTTCTGTTTTTGGATCCCTTTCGATAGAAGATGGAAGGACATTGGCTTGCTGTTGAGGAAGCTCATGGGTCTGTCATGCTGCCTTATACACTTACAAGCTGAACATGTCATTGTTGTTCAATAGCTGATAATGTACAGCATGCCATTAACTTATTGGCTTTCAATAGTAAGCAGAAGACCAACATACAGGATGAGCATGATAAAGTGGCATAGTTCTAGTAAAATAAACAACATACCACAAAAGTGTTAAATTTTGGAATAAATTTATTCTTATATGTAAATACATAAAGTCATTATTTCTAAAATTGTTCCAAAAAGTCTCAATTTGCTTTGTCAATAATAGACTTCTCTGTCACAAATGCTGCATACATAATAGTCTGAAAGATTTGCATGTGGTGAATTAGGCAGGCAGATTTCCTTTGACCAGAATTCAGGAACATTGACACTGAGAAAGTCTTGAACCTTTTTGGCATTATGTGCTGGTGCATCATCTTGTTGGAAGATCAAATGATGTCCATTTGTGACTTGCTTCATCCACAGTACAACTACTCTCAAAACATCAAGGTAAACATCAGCAGTCACCTTCAAGCCTTGTGGAAACAAATGCGTGATCATGATATCTCCTGCATTGCTGACAACACCTAACACCATCACTGTTGCAGGGAATTTTGTTTTCATGACAACTGAGACTTCATTAAGATTCTCTCAGAGCCACCTGTTGTTTCTTCTGTTGATTATTTGGTCCTGCTAAAAATTGTTTTCATCAGAGAAGAAAATCAGAGGGTTTTTTTCTTTAGCATTTTTCAAATTTGTTAGCAGTGTCCTTGCTTTTTCAAAGCTCCTTTCCTTTGTCTGCTGTGTCATAAACTGGCCTCTTCTAAGAACATTCAATCCGTATCTGATATCTTCAACAATAATCTTGCGAACCGTTGCATCCAACATCTGCAGTTCTCTTGCTATGGAGCATATTGACTTTCCTGGATCTTCATTGATGATCTCCTGGATTCTGTGTACAATATCTGGACTTGTGAGATCCTTGCATACCTTAGGCATTTTCCTTGTTGGTGTGGTGACATCAGGATCAGCATCATACACCTTCTTCACGTTGTCAACTGTACATAAAGGGATGTTATTGAAGTCCACAATTTCCTTAGCAGTTTGTCCTGCATGCAGTTCAGAAATGATGGTTGCTCTAACATGGTATTCCTTGGACATAACAGTTGCTCTCCAAATTTAATACCTTATATGTGAAACAATGATGTTAACTCATAACCTTAGAAACACAGTTTTTCAAAATTAATAAGAAACACATGAAATAAAGAGAAGCACCATTATTGCCAATTTATCATGCTCACCCTATATTTAGACTTGCATGTGACCTAGGAGAGATATACAGTGTTTGGCTAGTTTTTTTAGGTTTTGGGGAAAGTTGAGATGTCTCAGGTCTAGCTTGTCTGATTCCAAGCCTCTGTTCTGCTCCTTTGCCCATTGCTGGTATTAAATTAATTAAACAAGGAGGTTATTATCCCAGGGTAGCTCTAGGGCTATGGTGGCCTACATAAACAAATCAAAATCTAAGATTAAAAAATTGAAATGCAAGGACAACCAATCACAAGCAGCCAACTTCTGGTTAGATGGTAACCAATTCTAAAAGAAATATGCTCAAATAAACTTTTAAAATATTTACCATACCTCAGTTTATCCTTTAACACTGGAATCAGTGTTTCAGGCCAGGTTGAGTTAAGGCCTGTGATGTTTTGTCTCTAAATTCCTCATTATTGACAATCCTGTTCTTGGGTGGAGCAATTTCCTATTTGCCTAGGCCAGTGATCTCTCACCATCTTCTTTGGATTCTGTTCTTGTCCAGTGGAAAATACAGTGCCTATTGTCATCTACCAGACAATAGACCAACTACGTCGGCTGAGTTGAAGTTTTCATTGCATCTAGGCTGTGCCATCCCACTGGATTTAGCCAACACATACAACACCTTATGAAGTTAGTCCCATGTGCTTCCCCAGACTATAGAGTAGAATTCATCCTCATGATAGGTGTATTGAGCAGAGACTCCTCCTGGGTGAATCTCTGGTTCTGGGACCAAGAGAGTTTGCATAGCAGGATTTGTGATGCATGGATGTGTAATAGAAATAAAACAGAGTGAATTAAAAATAGCAAAGGAATCAAATTGTCAGAATAACCAAAGTATCAATTGATAGCTTTGATCTGAATGGGAGGACTTTGACTCCCTTTTCCTAGTTTATTCCCCAGTGGTTTCTGGTATTCCCCACAAATGGGCCTCAAAAGTCTCTTAGCTGTGCATAGCCTATGGCACTCATTTCACGCTTCCTGTTCTGGTCCCACTTGTCCACATCTGCTGCTGACGACCTAGCTTGGAGAAGTACTGCTTCACCTAGCTGGGTAGCCTTCTATCAAGAGGCCAGTATCTGGGACATGGGCCTCTGTGTCTCCCTAAACTTTTGATCTTTGGGGTGGAATGATAAAGACAAGGAAAATGTATGAGGCAGAGTGGTAAAGACAACAAGGGAAATGTATCCCTGAATTCTATGCATAGTTTGTCACTGGAGCAAAGCCCCTGAGATGACAAAGCGAGGTGCTTGTGACTGGAGCACCCCTGCACAGCTCACCTGTCGCTGGGACCCTCCCAACATACTGTGCTTATCCATAAGCTTACACAGCTGTATGGGAGATGTCTCATCTCAGTCAGTGACTGCAGCTCCACACCATATGGTAAAACCTCAACTGGCAGGCTTTCTAATGGTTTCTGAATAAGTTAAGTTTCTAATGAAAACAATTCCTTTAAATTTCAACTGTTTAAAAAGAAAAATCTTTCTTAAAATGCCCAAGTTTTTCCTTTCTATCTTAGTAAATCCAATGCAGCGAATCCAAACTCAAGCAGTTCTTTTTCTCCCTTTGGAGTGGTAAGGCAAAAGTAGGCTTACAGTTGTGAGTATGCAAAACACAGTTTATTCTTGTATTATTATTTATTCATTATTGTATTATTTTCCATACGAACAATAGTAAACCTACTTTTGCCCCAATATACTATATAGAAGCAGGTTTGGAAATTAAGGAATTTAGGACTAAATATGAACTGAGACCAGAAAATTTTCTAATTAAAAAAAGGACAAAAATAAATACTTAGTTGGATTTTTGGTTGTTTTTATTTTGCCTTTGTTGTTGTTGTTAAGTTTAGAAAAATATACCTGCTTTACATTCCATTCCAGGGATGCACTATTTCAGTCTTGTGATAGTAGTTAGTACCTATAGACCTGAAAAAGTTTCTTAGCCATAGTGGAGAGGATGCATAATAATGCTTCCACCTAAATCAACACGTGTTGTAAGTCTTAGAGGTCTAACACAGGAAATTAGAGCCACTAGGCTGTACCAACAGGAAAAGGATTTATGCAGTAAGGACAATACCATACATGATAGATGTAAGGCATATTCAAACAGTTATGACTTCCTGTCTCATCTCTGGTTACTGGGTACAGAATTCGTCTCCAGGGCTGTTCTGGGCCCCTTGAAAGGGTGGTGTTAGCAGGACTGCAGATCTGGGGAGGTGGTTCACTCTTTTGTTGCAGTGTTTGCTTGCAGAGGTGGTTGTGTAAAGTTTCCATATTGCTAGGTTGCCTCATTCCTGGTCCTTTGGCTAGAGAGAGCCAGCTTTCCTTGGGGTTTTGTTGTCTGTGCTTATTGGGGTTTCTGGGTTGCTGTCTTTTCTAGCACTCAGTCAGGGATACATGGAGCAAAAAGAAAACTCAAGAAACTCACTGCCATGTTGTCCATGAAGTCCCCAGGTCCACAACTGCTCTGCCTTCTTCTCTTTGCCTTTCAGAAGCTTCTTCTGTTTGTTTTATATATAATGTCTCATGTTTGAGGCTGTACTTAGTGGGAATAGTACATCTAATCCATCTTTCCAGAATCTAACTTTATTTTGACATGGGATTTCACACAGAATGATTTTCCTTGATATTGAGATGACTTTCACATTTTGTTTTGGGCTTTCTTGCCTTCTAAAGCAATCCTGAGGATGTTTGTTCATATTGCCAGCAGGGCGCTCAAACCAGAGCCTTGAAGTGCCACATTTGGCTTTCTATGACTCTCTTTGAATGGATGTATGTCATAAGAAGAGCTTGTTTGAAGTGTGCTAACAACAGGGTGAAGCTATAAATCCAATGGTTCATGGGGAAGTTACCAGACGATCTTGAGCCACCTGTCCCAACATTTGAAGCAAGGTGATCTTGAGTTCTTTTAAAATATTTTTTTCTGGCCCTGGCTGATGGCTCAGTGGATAGGCACCAGCCTGCAAAACCAAAAGTCGCTGGTTCGATTCCTAGTCAGGGCACATAATCAGGTCTCCAGCCAGGTCTCCAGCCAGGTCTCCAGCCAGGTCCATAGCTGGAGGCAGGTGAAAGGCAATCATACATGGATGTTTCTCTCCCTTTCTTCCTTCCTCCCTGCCCTTCTCTCTAAAAATAATGAATAAAATCTTTTAAAAAATATTTTCCCCCTATATCGAATTTATTGTGATGCCACTGGTTAACAAATTATACAGGTTTCAGGTGCACAATTTAATCTTAGGTTTTTATCCAACTTACATTGTCATTGAAGTCTTCAGATTCGATTGCATCCATGGGCTCATTTAATATATCCTCCCAAAAGTTCTTTTCAGAGACAGACTTCATGACTTTCAATTTAGGAAGACACACACCAAAAGGAAAGACATTTGGAAAAGTAACCAAAACAAAAACAAAAAAGAAAATAGATTTATGGAACTTACTTTTGCCCTTTGGAATAAAAATGCATATATAGGCCCTGTCTCGTGGCACAATGGATAAGGCCCAAAGGTTGCTGATTTGACTTCCAGCCAGGGCACATAAACAGGTTGCAAGCCAGGTCTCCAGCCAGGCCGGTAGCCAGAGGCAGGTGAAAGGCAACCATACATTGATGTCTCTCTCCCTCTCTGCCTCTCTCCCTTCCCCTCTCTCTAAAAATAATATATAAAATATTTAAAAAAATGCATATATGTATATATATTATCAATGAGAGTTTTAAAAATTCATTAAATTTCCTAATCTTCAACTTGAGAATATTAATAAAATGGGAAGAAAAGGGTAAGTTTCAGTGGTTGACTTGAGAAAGTGTGCATTCCTGGTGGCTGGTGAAGGTTCATCTGACCAAGTGACATTTGAATGAGTCCTGAATGAGGCAAGGGGGCAAGCAGGTAGATAGCTGGGGAAGAGGGTTGCTATCAGGAAGCTAGCAGGTGCAAAGGCCCTGAGGTGCAAGTGAGTGGGAGCATGGCTGATGTATCTGACTAACTGCAAGAGGCACAGTATGCCTGAAGAGGAGTGAGCATGAAGAAGGGTGGCAGAAAGAATGAGGAGATAGGGCAGGGCCAGCTCACCCAGGCCCTTGTAGGAAGAACTTTAGATTTTATCCTGAGCTAAATTTATTCTGAGTGTGATTTTTCTCTTGGAAATCCTGAGAAATATTTGTATATCCTGCCAGTTGTGTAAAAAATTGCCTATTTCTGGAATTCCATAGGTTTATAATTGCAAACTAAAGGTAATAGGTAAATCCTCAAGCCACTAAGCTATTAAAATGTCTATTGGAGATCATGAGTGCCTTCATTCTCAAGATCAGCCACGGCCTGTTGACTGTCTGGGACAGGAAAGGGCTTAAAGCCTCCAGTGCTGAAAGGGTGCAAATTGAATCAAGGAATTGATATTACAACTTGGGTCTGGTTTCCTTGCTCCTAGGACAGTATGGATACTGAGGCAGAGCTGCAAGGAAGAGTTTCACATGATAACTGGGACCATGGGGGAATTCTGGCACCACTCATGTCAGCTTCAGAGGGACACTTACCCCTTCAGGTTGGGCCATCCACAGAGGCCTAAACACTTACCAGGTTGGCATGGGGCTGACTTATTTGGTTTGATTTTATTTCTCAATTTTGTCTTTGGGGTGGAAAATGGACATTTTTGTGATCTCCACCTGTATTTTGTAATATTTGTACTTTTCCTTAATTTTGGTTCAGGATTAAAAGCTGACTCTTTGGGTTCCTGTGGGATGTAGAATTCTGTTAGCTGGATCTGCCTGTATCCACACGAGGGTCAGGGGCCTTTGTCCTCCTACCCCAGCTTTGGTTCCTTCCTGGTAGAAACCTGCCACATCCATGGGGCACCCTAGGCTGCAAGAATTCCCCCAGCAGTTCTTTCCTGTAGACCCCACAGGCACACACGATCCCACTGCGGTGCTGACAACTGGCCAACGCAAGGGCCCTTTTCAGCGGGATTCCAAAAACACTAGCCCAGAGAAGTTTTAAAAGCTGCTCAGGAAAATCCCACAAGAATCTATGGGAATTCAAACAGGCACTCAGGAAGCCCCTTTTGGTTGTCACATTGTCAACCTGAAGGAGACCTGAAGGAGCTGGAGAGACTGAATGGCAGTGCCTGCAGGTCTTTGATATATGCTGCCTGAGACTGAGTCTGGCTTTTGCCTCAGAGTTTAGCAGATCCCCATAATTTATGATTACCCTATTTTAATAGGCTTTATTGAATAATACATAATTAACTTGAGGGGGAAAATGTAGGTGTTTATCAAGGGGACAAGGTGACTTAGCAGACCTGAATACTGAACAGACTTTCAGAAGTATCTGATTCAACAGAACAATTAACTATTAACATCAATGGGTACCAACCACCTGTCAGGATAAGCACAATAAATACACAGTAGCACAGGCATAATTGGGCCTGAATGAGAAGGAAAAGATTTACTCCTAATTAACTTTGTCTTTGGGGGTTTTCATCAACATCTGCCTTTGCTGGAGTGAGGTCATTATCTTCTCCTGCAATGGCTCTATGGCAGGACTGGTGAGGTAGGGGCAGGGACAGGCCTGTAATAGAGGACCTGAACCACTCCCAACATGCCTTACAGCCCTTTTCTATTCTACTGCCTTCATCTTTGTGATGGTGACAATGAGCTTCATCTTTAGGGTGGCTCAGAGGAGCCGTGCTAATGTAGTCTAGTGCCTGGCATATAGGATTCCCTGAAGTGGAGTGTGTCTTCCCCATGTCTGACAAGAACAAATCTTAATTTTTCCCCATCCAGTCAATGTTTTTCTTGACAGAATTGCAGTCACCAGTTTGGAAGAAATGTTGGAGCCATGTGTATTTGCCCAGCAGGGCAGATCCCCAGTTCTAGATGAGATAAGGGTGAAGAATGCAACTCAGTGCTCTTTTACCTCCTCACCCTTCATGTACTAGACTCTTTATTAGCTTGGATGGTGATTGCTAAGGGCACAAATCTCTAAGCTGTCCTAAAATGTTGCTATCCAATGTATGGCCCATGGATCAGCAGTCACTGCTGCTGGTGTTTGTGAAGAATGCAGGATTTTAGCCTCCTGAGTCAGAATCTGCGAATGCATAGTCCAAAGTTTGAAAGAGTAAGGTTGGTCAACTGCTGTGCATCAGGATCAAAGTCCTGACTTCGCCCCGGTCCCCATCATGCTGAAAGACAGTAGAACATCATCCCTTAATTATGTCTAATAGGATGGCCTGGTTAACTGCAGGGCTTTTGTCTTGCGATGCATGCAAGTTGGGATTCTACCAGTATAAGAATTGTCCCATGTTCATCCCCCTCATAAAATTCAAATAAGCTTTCCTTAATAAAAAATTTAATAAGCCCTGGTGTGGTTCAGCAGATTGAGCACCAGCCTGAAAACTAAAGGGTTGCCTGTTTAATTCCCAGTCAGGGCACTTGCCTGGGTTGCATGCCAGGTCCCTGGTTGGGGGTGCACAAGAGGCAATCACCCATTGATGTTTCTCTCTCTTTCTTTCTCTCTCCCTTCCTCTCTTTCTATGAAAAAAATAAAATAAAGTCTTTAAAATTTTTAATAGTTTTAGGGCACCATGCATGATGTGTAGGGGCTCCAATTTATTTCCTAGCAAGGTGTCATTAAGTGAGTTCTTGGGAGGGGCCTATGCATTCCAGTCAAGTTCAGCTTCCCAGACCTCAGGATACACAGCAATCAACTAGACCCTCTTTAAATGTGGGAGTCCCTATACCAGAGGTTGGTAGAGAGATGAACTTCTGGTCTTATCCCAGGCCATGCTGTCATGATCCAGAGAACCTCTCTCTGTTTCTGGATCTATCCCCATTCTTTAGCAAAGGACAGGGAAGCACATCCAGGTTCTGGAGCTGTGTGCCTAGCATGTCCCTAGGTCTTCTCTAAGACCTGGTATAGCCTGGATCAGCAGGGTACTCACCCATCTGGAGCACCATCCTGAGCCCTGGACACTGCAGGGAGCAGGGATCTTTGGATATATTATGTGGGACTCTCACTGTTTTCTTCCTTTTGCAGAACTTAAGTGATAGCACACATAAAAAAGACAGGAAAAATTATTGATAGAATGTGGTGTGGTGAACTAGTCTAGACCTTTGGATCCCTAAAGGAGTCAATTTAAAATCATCTTCTAAATAGCAGGGAAGACCAGGTGGTGATCATGTGTTTTGGGATAAGAAACTTCATGATTTTTATCAATTTGAAGCTTGTAGCTTATGTTAAAAAATATTGATTCTTCTCTCTTTGTTCATATTGCATCTAGCCTCCTTGAACTTAAGTTCTGAGGGGCTATGATGGGTTTATCCATTTCTATATCCTACCCACTATACAGCAGGTCTATACTAAATGTCTGTAGGTATACAGTAAATGTCACGGAGTGAACCAAATGTAGACATCTCATTATCTTCCCTCCTTACTCCCCAGGTAAATATTGTTTCCTCCCTTTTCAAAATTTAATTTAATTCAGGTTTAAAAGCATTTTACCCTTTGACTCAGTTTCTTACCTGACCTTTGACACTAAGCCTTAGAAATAGTGCCTTGGCCACTGGCCTTCATTAGGCTGACCTAGTCTAAAATGGTCAAAAGACTTTTGTGCTGTCAAGACTTATATTTAAGTCTTTTATCCATTTTTTATTCTGTTGTATGGTGTAAGTTGATGGTCTAGTTTCATTTTTTAACATGTACCCATCCAGCTCTCCCAGCACCATTTATTGAAGACACTATTTTTACTACATTGTATTCTCCTGCCCCCTTTGTCAAATATTAATTGACCATAGGGACCTGGGTTTATTTCTGGGCTCTCTATTCTGTTCCCTTGATCTATGTGTCTGTTCTTATGCCAGTACCAGACTGTTTTGATTAAGTCGCCTTGAGTGTAGTTTGATATTGGTATTGCAATCCCTTCAGCTTTATTCTTTCTCAACATTGCTGAGGCTATTTGGTGTCTGTTTTGGTTCCATATAAAGTTTTGGAGTATTTTTTCTAGATCACTGAAGTATATCATTAGTATTTTAATAGGGATTGTGTGATACCATAAAAGTCCTAGCAAAAAACACAGGTAGTAAAATTTCAGATGTCCCACATAGCAATATTTTCCCCATCATATCTCCTAAGGCAAGGGAAATAAAGGAGATATAAACAAATGGGATTACCTCAAACTAAAATCTTCTGCATGACTTAAGAAAACATCATCAAAATGAAATGGGAACCAACAACATGGGAAAACATATTTGCCAATGATAATTCAGACAAGGGCTTAATCTCTAAAATGTATAAAAAACTCATACAACTCAACACCAGGAAGACAAACAATCCAATTAAAAAATGGGCAAAGGACCTGAACAAACACTTCTCCAAGGAGGACCTAGACATATGAAAAGATGCTAAACATCACTAGCTATCAGAGGGATGCAAATTAAAACCACAATGATATCACCTCACAGCTGTCATAATGTCTATTAATTAGTAAATCAACAGACAAGCATTGTCGAAGATGTGGAGAAAAAGAAACCCTCGAGCACTACTGGTGGTAATGCAGACTGGTGCAGCCATTGTGGAAAACAGTATGGAGTTGCCTCAAAGAATTAAAAATGGAACTGTCTTTTGATCCAGCAATTCCACTGCTGGTAATATATCCTAAGAATTCCAAAACACCAATTCAAAGGAACTTATGCACCACTATGTTCATAGCAGTGCTATTTATAATAGCCAAGTGCTGGAAACAGCCTAAGTGCCTATCAGTCAGTGAGTGGATCGGAAAACTGGTACATTTACACAATGGAATACTATGTAGCAGAAAGAAAGAAGGAACTCCTACCTTTTGTGACAGCATGAATGGAACTGGAGAGTATTATGCTTAGTGAAATAAGCCAGTCAGTGAAAGACAAATACCATATAATTTCACTTATAAGAGGGATCTAATGAACAAAATAAACTAATGAGCAAAATAGAACCAGAGACATAGAAACAGGGAACAGACTTACAGCAGCTGGGGGGTGGGGATGTGAAGGGGATAATGGTGGAGAGAAGTAGAAGGGAACATATGTGGAATGACCCATGGATAGGAAAACAGTGTGGGGATTGACTGTGGGAATGGGAGGTGAATTGAGCAGAGAAGAACAAAAGGGGGAAATGGGGATAACTATAGAATAACAATAAGTTAAAAAAAAATAAAATGGTCAAAAGAGGGCTTCTTTTGGTTGAGGGCTTTATAATTAATTCTGTGTTTCTTACCTTTTCATGGATGGATTGTAACTTTTAGAAGTCATTTAAAATCATCATCAAATTATAAAATTAAAATGATACCTTCTGAATCCGACTTCAAGGTGGGTAGTATTGTTGTTGAGCCTTCTTGCTCTGTTGTTAGTTTCAATTTTGAAGGTACTGTTAAAAAACAGAAGAGGATGGCCATTAATGATTTTAGCCTCACACTTTCCAGTGGGTTTACATTGGATATTTAGGTTCAGAGGTTCTTTCTTGGCACTCAAGGATGATCAATGGAGGGGAAAAAAATGGGCTGGAGGGGACTGCTGGTATACACTGGATGCTCCTTCTGCCCCTCCTCCTCTTTTCTAGCGCTGCAATGAGCCAGTGGTCAGGAAATGTAGCCCCTCTGTGGCCTTCTCTGGTCATCATGAGGCCAGTTAAGTCCCCAGGATAAATAGCATGATTGGGGTTGAGGGGGACACGTTGGAGATATTGTTCCTTCTGTAGGAGGAATAGCTTTAGAACCATAGATTCAAGTGGCTCCAAGATACGTCGATAAATAATGGGGTATGACTGCCACTGTAGTAAGTGGACGTTTCTGCTGTTCTTGCTCCCTAAAAGATGCAAAATGGGGGCTGGCTGGAACACATGGGAGCTATCTAGTGTAGGTCCATTAAGATATGCCATGGGAAGCTACTGTATTCTTTGAGAACTTTTGTAAGTTTCTGCTTCAGAAGTTATGTCTTCTGAAGTTTTGTAGTCTTCAGTCCTTTTTGCCTCCCCCATACCCACCCCTCCTTCTTCCTAGATATTTATGTGCATGCATGTGCACAGGTGTGCATGCACACATATGCACACATATGCACACACTCTAGGTTCCATGCTTAATACCAGAGAGGAGCAGGCCCATGAAGAAAGAGCAAAGGCAAACTGCTCCATCTGCTCACGGGAGTGTCAGAATTTGACCTGGTCAGCAATGCCTGGATGCCTCCATACATGTGCATTGCCATTGCTTACTAGTTCTTCTGCTGAGGCCGAGCCATCTACAGACAAGGAATTCTCCAACTTCTAAGAAAACTCACTTCACTGTGGCATGGCTCTCACTGTTAGGAAGAATTTGTTTTTCTTAACATATTTCCTGGAAGCTGGCCCTTCAAAGCAGATGGAGAGGTCTGATCTTCATTTGGTACGGGAGATTGTCAGGTATTTGCAGGCAGGTATGCTCTCAGAGACACGTGTCTTCCAGACTTAACAAGTCCTTTGCTTCAACAGTTCTTTGTATGGCATAGTTGGCTTGTCTGCCTAACATCACCCTCTCCTCCAACACCCATCAGTCTGCTTCTAGTCCTCAGAGAGAGTGGAACCTCTTGGATGGACCAACTGTCCCTGTCCTGACCCTCAATGCAAGCTAGAGGAAGACTAATCCCTTTGTATGGAATCTCTTAATTATATTTGCTTATATTAACTTTTCTGGCACTCGTATCAGTCATGCCATTGACTTACTGAGCTTATGGTTAAATAAAACATCTACAACAAATAGGGCTTCCCTTTCTTGTACCCATCCATTCTGTTGTTTTCTGGGGCCTAAAAGCAGCATCTAATTATAAATAGTTATGGTCCCAGGTTTCTGCTTGTCAAGATCTTTTAGAATCTGATTACATTATTTCCATCACCCAACAGCTTCAGGTCATCTACAAACATAAATCTTCCTCCTACATTTGTATCCAAATCTATGGTAAAATGTACTGGACAGAGCTCTGTGGCTTCTGGCTGGAAACTGGGTTGATTCTGATCCTTAAACAGTATCTCTGGGTGGTCATTCAACAGTTAACATGCCATCATTTTACATTAGCATCCACCTGGTATTTCTCTCTCTTGTCCACAGGGACATCAGGAAGACTTTGAAAATGAAACACATTGGGGAATTTAGGTCTACTGGAGTACCAACATTTTCTGACCTAAAAAGTATCCAAAAGTGACCTAAAAACCAGTATTGCTTGCTTTGTTCTTATGAATCCTATGCTGGATTCTTATGATAGTTTTACTCCCCAGTACCTGCCCCAGATTAGTCGTAAACACTTATTTCTCCAATTGTTCACAATTCATTAAAAACCATAAACATGATTAAGCTATTTTTTCTCTGTGTATCTAGGTGTATTTTATCTAGGTCAGGACACAGCAGTGTCTTCTGATCTTTCCACCAATCTTCACTTCTTGCTATTTCTCGCCTAATTATGTATCTTTCTCAATATGAAGATCATTTTCCTTTACAATCAAAATTAAATAGCAATTAAAGGACATGACTTTCTCTGGGTCATCCTTCATCATTGTACTAAACAGTTATCCTATCTGCTTTGATCTTCTTTTTGCCCCAATCATATTTTAAAAGGGCCCCTTCTTTAGTTACTGCCTTCAGTGCTTTTGTTGTTACTGTTGCTACTACTACTACCACCACCACCACCACCACCATGTTTTTTAGTAAGAATAAGTTTATCATAGGCAGTCAGTTCTCCTGACACTCTTCATAAAGTTTGAGCCATTTTCCTACATTTGTTGTAGGTAACATTCTCATCTCTTTAATTTCTGCATGTGATTTTTCAAAGTACGAGGCCACTGAGGGGGACTCTGAGGAAACACCAGTTTGTACTTTTTGTTTGTTTTTTACAGTTTTTATCTATAAAAAATGTTTATGACTCATTTAAAGCCAGCAGCATGAATTAACTCGTTTCACCATACTGGATAAGCTTGGCTATAGATTAATCCATGCAGCTATACTACAGTGTTCATTGACAGAAAAATGGGTAAAGAAAATGTAATATACATGGTAAGACAAATAGGTTAACTGTCTTGAGAATGTGAAATGCAGAGTTTATTCTTGTATTACTACTTAATTAAATATTGTATCATTTTTCTTTTAATTTTTTATTGTTGTAATACAATTGTTTCATTTCCCCCCATTGCTCTCCCCTGCCCCCAAACTCCCTATTCCCTCTCCCACAGTCAGTCCCCACCTCATTGTCCATGTCCATGGGTCTTTCACATTAGCTACTCCACTAAGCCATTCCCCCACTTACTGTCTCTGCCCCCCATCACTGTCATTCTGCTTCTTTTCCCCCCATGTCTCTGATTTCATTCTGCTCATCTATTACTCTCCTGTATTAAGTGAGATCATACTGTATTTGCCTTTTGCTGCCTGACTTATTTCACTAAGCCTGATACTCTCCAGATCCATCCATGCTATTGCAAATGGTAGGAGTTCCTTCTTTCTCTCTGCTGCATAGAACTCCATTGTTTAAATGTACCAAAGTTTTTTTGATCTATTCATCCACTGATGGGCATTTAGGCTGCTTCCATCACTTAGCTATTGTAAATAGCACTGCTATGAACATAGGGTTGCACAGGTTCTTCTGAATTGGTGTTTCAGAATTCTTCAGGTATAATCCTAGCAGTGGAATCACTGGGTCATAAGGTAGTACTATTTTTAGTTTTTTGAGAAAAGGCCATACTGTCTTCCATAGCGGCAGCACAAATTGCATTCCTACCGGCAGTGCACCAGGATTCCCTTTTCTCCACATCCTTGCCAGCACTTGTTGTTTGTTGATTTGTTGATGATGGCCATTCTGGCAGGAGTGAGGTGGTATCTTATTGTGGTTTTAATTTGCATCTCTCTGATAGCTAGTGATGTTGAGTATTTTTTCATTTGCCTATGGGCTATTTGTATGTCCTCCTGTAAGAAGTGTCTGTCCAGGTCCTTTCCCTGTTTTTAAATTAGATTGTCTGTCTCCCTTGTGTTGAGTCGGGTGAGTTTTTTATATATTTTGGAGATCAAACCCTTATCTGAGGTGTCATTGGCAAATCTATTTTCCCATGTGGTTGGTTCCCTTTTACTTTTCATTATGTTTTCTTTAGCCAAGCAGAAGCTTTTCAGTTTGATGTAGTTTCATTTGTTTATTTGCTCCTTTATTTCCCTTGCCCTGAGTGAGATATCAGTGAAAATACTGCTGCATGGGATATCTGCTATTTTTCTGCCAATGTTTTCCTCTAGGGCTTTTATGGATGCACAGGTTATGTTTAAGTCTTTTATCCATCTTGAATTTATTCTGGTGTACGGTGTAAGTTGGTGGTCTAGTTTCTTTCTTTCTTTTTTTTTTTTTTGCATGCTCCTGTCCTATTCTCCCAACACCACTTGTTGAAGAGGCCATTTGTATTCCATTTTATGCCCTTCCCCCTTTGTTGAATATTAGTTTCCCATAGAGTCCTGGATTAATTTCTGGGCTGTCTATTCTGTTCCATTGATCTGTTTGGCTGTTCTTGTGCAGTACCAGATTGTTTTGATCACAACAGCTTTGTAATATAGTTTTATATCTGGTATTGTGAATTCTCGTACTTTGCTCCTTTCTCAAGATTGCTTTAGCTATTTGGGTTCCTTTTTGGCTCTATATAAATTAAAAAAAATTGTTCTAGGTCTGTGAAGTGTGATGTTTGTATTTTAATAGAGATTGCATTGAATTGCTATTAAATGGCTTTGGGTGGTATGGACATTTTTATGATGTTAATTCTTACCATCCATGAACATGGTATATGCTTCCATTTATTTGTATCTTATTAATTTCTTTTTTCAGTGTTCTGTAGCTTTCTGAGTACAGGTCTTTTACCTCCATTGTTAAAGTTCCTATGTACTTTATTTTTCCTGTTGCTATAATAAATGGAATTTGTTTTCTAGTTTCTATCTCTGATGTTTCATTGTTGGCATATAAAAATGCCTTAGATTTCTGGATATTAACTTTGTATCTGGCTATTTTGCCAAATTCACTTTTTAGTTTGAGTAGTTTTTTGGTAGAGCCTATAGGGTTTTGTATGTACACTATCATGTCATCTGCAAATTATGACAGTTTTACTTCCTCCTTTCCAACTTAGATGCCTTTGATTCTTCTTCTTCTTTTTTTTTTTTTTTTTGGTCTGATTATTATGGCTAGAAATTCCAAAACTATGTTGAATAGAAGTGGAGGGAGTGGACACCCTTGCCTTGTTCCTGATTTTACGGGAAAGGCTTTCAGTTTTTGCCCATTGAGTGATGTTGGCTGCAGGTTTCTCATATATGGCCTTTATTATGTTGAGGTACGTTCCCTCTATTCCCATCCTGCTGAATGTTTTTATCACAAAGTGTGCAGCACTTTGTCAAATGCTTTTTCAGTATCTCTTGATATGATCATATGGTTTTTGTTTTAAATTTTGTTTATATGGTGTATTATGTTTATTGATTCGCAAATATTGTATCATCCTTGCATCCCTAGGGTGAATCCCATTTGATCATGGTGTATGATATTTTTAATATACAGGGTGCACATGAGAAGTTGGCAAAATTTTAGTAAAATTAACATGCCACAAAAATGTTATGTTTTGAAATAAATTTATTCTTATATATAAATAATAAACATAGTCATTATTTTTTAAATTGTTCAAAAAATCTCCACTTGCTGCAATAACAAATTCAATTTGACTTCAGTATCTTGAGCACACTTTAATTAACTTTTCTTTATCCATGGACTTCATAATATTTTCAGTCTTAAACAGCCTCTTTATTGGGATGAGGTTGTTTATTAATGTCTCTCTCACAAATGCTACATACATACATAGTAGTCTAAAAGATTTGCATCTGGTGAACTAGGTGGCCAGATTTCCTTTGACCAGAATTTAGGAACATTGACGCTGAGAAACTCTTGCACCTTTTTGGCATTATGTGCTGGTGCATCATCTTGTTGGAAGACCAAATGATGTCCATTTGTGACTTGCTTCATCCATGGTACAACTACTTCTCTCAAAATGTCAAGGTACACATCAGCAGTCACATTCAAGCCTTGTAGAAACAAATGTGGTGTCATGATATCTCCTGCATTGCTGACAACACCTAACACCATCACTGTTGCAGGAAATTTTGTTTTCATGACAACTGAGACTTCATTAAGATTCTCCCAGAGCCACCTGTTGTTTCTTCTGTTGATTATTTGGTCCTGCTAAAAATTGTTTTCATCAGAGAAGAAAATCAGAGGGTTTTTTTCTTTGGCATTTTTCAATTTTGTTAGCAGTGTCCTTGCTTTTTCAAAGCACCTTTCCTTTGTCTGCTGTGTCATAAACTGGCCTCTTCTAAGAACATTCAATCCGTATCTGGTATCTTCAGCAATAATCTTGCAAACCGTTGCATCCAAAATCTGCAGTTCTCTTGCTATGGAGCACATTGACTTTCCTGGATCGTCATTGATGATCTCCTGGATTCTGTGTACAATATCTGGACTTGTGAGATCCTTGCATACCTTAGGCATTTTCCTTGTTGGTGTGGTGACATCAGGATGAGCATCAGATACCTTCACATTGTCAGCTATATGTAAAGGGATGTTATTGAAGTCCACAATTTCCTTAGCAGTTTGTCCTGCTTGCAGTTCAGAAATGATGGTTGCTCTAACATGGTATTCCTTGGACATGACAGTTGCCCTCGTAATTTAATACTTTATATGTGAAACAATGATGTTAACTCATAACCTTAGAAACATAGTTTTTCAAAATTAATAAGAAGCATGTGAAATAAGAAGATGCAACATTATTGCCAATTTATCACACGCACCCTGAATTGCTGGGGCTGGTTTGCTAATATTTTGTTGAGGATTTTGGCATCTTGTTCATCAGCGATATTGGCCTGTAGTTTTTTTTTCTTTGTTGTATCTTTTTTAAAATTTCATTGTTGTTGTATTACATCCATCCCCTTTTTGCTCCCCTCTATCCCCCTCCCCACACACCCATTTCCCCCAAAGTCAATCCCACCTGTTGTCCATGTCCATGGTTCCTTTATACTAGGCTCTTATCTAAACTGCTCCCCTTCCTTGCCTCGTCTTCCCCGCTCCCAACATTTTCCTAGTCACAGTCATCTTCCTATAAAGACTGTTTTTTGGTATAAGATACACCTTCCTCACTATCATATCTGCTCGGAAGCAGATGAGGCTTCAGCAACATTTCACAAACATTTAACAAATATTTATAGATGTTCACTATATGCCAGGCACTAAGCCTTGAGGCAAGCATGGATGCAATGCTCTGTGTCAGAATATTTGGTATACTGTGTTTTTGACCCTGCTCTGTGTCTGGATAAGTGGACACCTGAGGCCATAAATAGCCTTCCCGGTTCTCCGGGAATGTTGCCTCACATGGGTCACAAGACATTTCTGGCGCTTTTAGCAATCCTTTCATATCAGATCTGTCATCTTTTGTAGTAAGGGTTCAAGGATTTATCAGGTGTTTTCCCCCCACATTCGGTTCAGAGTCTAATTTATTGAGGAGGGCTTTGCCATGTAAAATGCCATTTCTGACCCACTAGGGTTGAACAATCCCATGATAAAAAAGTGTTTTAAAATAGGAACTTCACACGCATTATATTCATTCTACACTTGTGATCTGTAGTTCTCTAATGCTCCTGTACCTGGTAATTCTCTGGGGACCTTGTTAAGAATGCAAGCAGGGATCTTGATAAAGGCTGGTCATGTGCATCTTTTCTTTACAGGCACCCAGCGGTGGGGAAGCCCAGTGTTGGCCTCGTGACTCAGCAGTGTTGAAGCGGTTGTCATCTCTGCTTGCCTAGCTGGCCTTCGGCTCCACTCCACCAGCACTTTGGATTGCTTTTGTATTGATTGTCTGTTTCTCCAGCAGGCAGGTGGGTGGCTTCAGCCATGGGCTGCAACTAGAATCCTTTTTGCATCAGCCACAGAGGAAATCCTTAGTGTTCCATGCTCCAACAGCAGAGGGATGGGCTTTCTTTCTGGTCAGGGGCCCAGCGTCATCATCCACAGATCGTTTGCTTTGCGTCACTTTCCATACCTTCTCTTGACACAGTTTTGAGCTGGTCTCGGTTCCTGGAGCTCCACATTTCTGGTTTCCACCTGCACAGTTCTATCACTTTCTCTTATAACTATTGATCCTCTCAGAGAAGTCTTTTTGTTATGTATTTGCTCCATTCCATTGGCCAGATACAATTGTGTACCTATTACTAGCAAGTTTTACCTGATTATTATCAATGTTCTCCACATAGATAGGTGGTAAACCGTAGGCAGAGGAAAGAGAAAAACCTCTATGAATTTTAGGGAATCTCTTGCATTTTCTTGTGTTTCAATAGCACACTGCAGGAAGCTGGGGTGTGCTATTAATCCTGGTTCAGAGGCTCCAGTACAGTCTACACCTTTGGCCCAGAGTACCCACATCACAGTATTTGATCAGTAAGCATTTGTGATGGGTGGCTAGACTTTAAACACAAAATATATTAAGGAATTCAGTACTGCTAAGACAACTATAAAACATGCCTCTACAGATAAAAAATGCAGAGTACTTTAAGCTTAAGTTAGATATAGACATGACTAGCTCTGTAAATTAAATTAGAAACCAAAAGGATCATGAATGAGCAGGTCAAATCAAACAATAATTTCCAGAGGGACTCTTTCTGGAAGTGGGTCCACAGAAGCATGAACAAGCCCTGGTACCTCTTTTCCCACACCTCAGCCGTCTTTTATTTTCTTTCTCCTACCCCACATCCCTTCAAGCTTAGCACAAGCACTTTCAAATGATTACCCAGTAAATGACTTTCAGAATCCTGCTTATGAATATGTAGAGAAATGCTCAGATTTTCCCAGCTGTCATGCTTACTGACTTTGACATGATTCCAGTGGCCCCATCAGAGCCCATGTACTGACAAAAGTACCACACGACCCAATTTAGCTTGTAAAATGCTCCTCATCATGTGCTGCCTCTGACATCAACCTCCTAACTTGTGTGGGCTGCCCTTTGTCTCTATTCTCTCGCATAGGTTCAGGCTCCTAATTTCATTTAACTACACTGGAACTATGAAATTTAGCAGGCACAGATGGGGGCAGGGCAGTGCAGTGATCAGGAAATCTAATTTACTGCTGCCATGACTACAGATGTGAAACAAATCTGTAAACCTGTGATGGATCAATTTCACTAAGGCTGCACTTAAATTATTAATAGTGGTGAGAAATGTTTTTCAGTGTTCCATCCCCAGGATGCTAAAGTGAGAGGCCTTTGGGTTTAATGGGGTGGAGGATTAAGCTGCCCATTGCAACCTTGCTGGACTTCCTTTTCAGTGTCTCTCAGTACTGATCACAAACATTCACATGAGGCTGGTTTTGACTGGTCCTGAGTCAGGGCTGGCTTTGCACACTGAGACAGGGTGTGGGGTGGGTACAAGCTGCACTCACCACCCTCAGTGTGATTATCTGGCTATGTCTGATTACCTTGAGGAACAGGTCTGTAATCAGGGAAGGAAATGGCCTGTGTCCATGAGGGAAATAGGGCCTGTATTCAAGCAGAACAAGAACAGAAAGATGAATGAAAAGATAGAAAAAGACTGAAGAAGGTAACTACCTCAGTACTTAGCTGATGCTCTTTCTCTGAGGGGAGTCTGGGATGGAGGAAGTTTGCAGCAGGACAGTAGAGGAGTTTAATTTCTTACCCAAAATACAACTTCAGATAACACAGGATGTAGTATATACCCTTAGCTTGAGAGATAATACTTGGATGCTTCATATACATGGAATCCATTCTTCCCCAAGCCCCCAGAGAGCTGCAGGATTGGCAGCAGGTGCACTTCCCCTTACCCTTGTTCTCATAGACACATTCAGTCTGTGTGCCCTGCTCCTGCCAGGACAGAAGTTCTCCATCCTCCTTCGTGAAAGATGTAGAAGGCTTCGTGACATAGTAAGGAGACTTGCTAGCAGGTTCAAAGGTGGGAGAAGAGGCAGTGAAGAAGGTGGTCACATGAGAGATGCCAGCAGGTGGGCCTCTGTCAGAGGGAAGCACAGGATTTAGTTAACTTCCAAACAGGGGCCAAATAGGAACCCATGGCCATGGCATGTTGGGAAGCTGAGGTGGTGGTGGCTGCTCTCTAGCTCCTGCAGACTTCTGCCCATCCCCATGTGGTGTACATCACAGGGTGGAAGGGACCAGATTATGGATCACAGAAAATAAGCCTGTGTGCCATTTTGGGCAGCAGAGCCCCATGTTGCCAAATGCTGCTTCACTTAGAGTGGAAGAATCTGTGGGTGCCTTCAAAAGCCAAAGGGCTAGGCTTCTATGACTGACAGTCCAATGTTCCAAAACATTTTCTGTCCTTTTCTGGTTCATTGCCCTGATTATCCCAGTTGCCCTTTCTGCCTCATAGCTGCCTCTGACACAGTAGAAAAAAATATCAAAGATGCCACAGTAGCTTAGCATCAATCTGTAGAGTCTGTCACCTCTGGTCTTCCTATTACAAACACTGTCATCATCGAGAAAGGTCCTGCAGCGCCTGATGACAGGGTGTGGGTAGGTATAGGGCACAGGCCCTATTATCTGGTAGCTCTGGATGAAAAGGGACTATCCCAACACCTCAACTCACACTTCCTTACGAATCTCTGACTTTTAACTGGGGGAAAAATTGTAATTCATTAAAAAAAAAAGATTTTATTTATTCTAGAGAGAGGCAGAGAGGGAGAGAGACATCAATGCATGGTTGCCTTTCACCTGCCTCCAGCTACAAATCTGGCTGGAGACTTTGCAACCTGGTTATGTGCCCTGGCTGGGGAATCAAACCAGCAACCTTAGAGTTTGCAGGCCAGCACTTTATCCACTGTGCCACCAGCCAGGGCAAGAAGCTGTAATTCAAAGGAATGAGAAGGGTCTTTGGAGTCCTTTGGCCCAAAGTTATCTCATATGAACTGGCCCAAGAATTATAAGGGAAAATGCCCAACATAAAAATGGTTGGTAATATGGTCAGTAGAAAAACATAGACTTGATGTCAGATGATCTGAGCTTAAATCTTGGCTCTCATGAGTTAGTGGAGTAACTTTGGGTAATTTACTTAGCTGTTATGCCTCAGTATTTGCACCTTTTTGAAAATCATGCTTCCCCCATAGTTGCGCTCAGGTGAGGATGAAAGGAGGCTGGGGTGGTGTTAGCTGCTATTATTCTCATAGGGGAAGAAAGAAGTTCTGTGGCTCTTCCTGAGACAGGCCATGCCCAGATGCAGGAACAGGGAGGGGTCAGGGGTTGCAGTCTGAATGCGTGGGTGAAGAGGTTGAGGCAGAGAGAGGAGGAGCTGCGCTTTCTAGCTTAGAGACACCACCTGAAAGCTGTTCTCTTTCAGTGTCTGTGGGTGTTACAGGTAGGTCTTGTGACACTTCAAGGGTCCTGTGGGTGGGCCTGGGTCTGTACTGGGGCAGAGCAGCTGTTCCCAGGGGGAGCCATTGAAAAAGGGACGAGCAGCAAGATGGTTAGGTCCTAGTCACGTGACTGCAGGGGTCAAAAACTAGTGGACACAGGTGATCCTTTTAGGCAAGTGTCAACTCTTGCCCTGCTTTAGGCTCCAAGGACAGATCAGGAGCCCCCTCTGGACTTTATCCTGCTCAGGAGATAATGTCTGTCCTACCTAACTCACCAGGTGTCCACTGTGACCCAAAGAAATAATGCAAATCCCTATGAAAGGACCTTGAGAATCAAAGCTGTCAAACAGACACAGGGATTATACTTAAAGTAATAGTGGACCACTCATTTCCATCTTTGTGTACATTTACTTAGCACCCTCCTTGCCACATTGTATACATTTACTTGGCACCCTCCCTGCTGCCAGGGATATTGCAGTGCCTTCTGTGGCCTCAGCACCCACCAACCTGGGCCAACAACAGGTCTCAGCTCCATCCACAATGGGGAGTGCACAAGGAGGACCCACTGGGTCCTAGACCTTTGATGATTCCAGGCCTGCTTGGAGATCTTCATGACATGCATGTAGAGTGGGAGAGGGAGTCTTCCTATTTATAAGGGACCCATAAAATGCTTGACTTGAATCCACCCCCTATCTTAACAAACATGAATGAGTATAACACTGCTTACCTAAGGGGGTTTGTGAAGGGTCATTCTCTTAGCAACTTGTGTCAGGAAAATCCAGGGCCTGTCTGAGCACCACAAGGTCCAGACCTGAACTCTGGGACTCAGGCCAAAGAGCGTATGGACAGACCCAGGTAAGGCCCTAGCACATCTCTGATGTTTTTCTTAGGGCCCTAGGAATAGAAAACCCACTCAGCTAAAGTGACAGGACAGGTAGGTGTGTTTGAAATAAATCTAATCAGGAATCATGATTCTCATTCTAGGCATGTTAAGTTCCCATGTGGTGGTTCATGGGTTCAGAATGGAGAATAACAATGGTCCTCAGCACTTATTTTGCATATCTTGTGTGCTAACCACTGTTCTAAGTGGGCCCCATGAGCTAACACTCATTTAATTCTCACCCACAGCCCCATGAGGCTAAAGCTCACTATTGCCATATTACCGATAAGAAAACAGAGGTACAAGGATATTAAGTGGTTATCTTGTGTCACACAGCTGGTGGGTTGAGGAGCTGAGATTGACACCCAGGCTCTGGAGTTCTTGTTCTCAATCACAATCTTTCCAACGGTCACTTCACCATCAGGCACCTTCACTGCTTCATTGCATAATACTCTGTCAGTGTCAGTAACTGAGATGATGGGGACCTTTCTACATTGCCTTAAAGGGGGACAGTCCTTGCAGATCCATGTTTCTGTTACTCTGGAAGTGTGAAGCATGGAATGAGGGGGCCAGTAGAGAGCAAGAGTGGGGGCCAGCATTGCCAGGCCTAAGGATATCCTGCATGGAACCCTGAGCCCTCAAGCTATAATCTGTTGCTTCCCAATGCAGGAGAGCTGGGGTTTTATCCCTGCTTCTTACCATACCCAAACTGGCATTGGGCTTTTGCTGTATGTAGTGTCAATCCACTTTCCAAGTGGAGAGAAATGATCATTCTTTGGGAATAGATTTTAGGGGCTGAGACTCAAGGACAAGGACTATGAATCAGCACCCCACCCCCTTCCCCACTCACACACATTTAAGGCATTTTTACCATTTATTCCATAGGTATGTTATTAACTGTCTAGTGTGTACCATGTTCTGGAGCAGTTTAATGACTATTCATAGAATGACCATTTAGACCTTAGAAATATGCCAGGGCAAGACAATTTCAACTTCTTTTGGGCATTCATTAATTTCCTTACCATGAGTATGTGGGCCCTTTGCTCTCTCTCCTCAGTTGGGACTCAGTGCACCCAGCCCTTTCATCTTTGTGGATCTGGGTGCCTGAGCTTTGGACCTGTCTCTCACCCTGTGAGTAACTGAGTGGCAGAGGGCAGCAGTATTAAGAGTTCCTTTGTGTGTAATTTCTTGAAGCTCTGCCAGGTCAAACTCCCTTTTCCCAATGGGACCCTGTTCCTTGCACCTCCTTCTTCTCCTCCCACTCTATGTCTTTGGAAATCTAAAGGCTCCTGAAACATCATCCGCAAGCATAAATTTCCACCTGATTTATCAAAAAAGAAAACTATTACCTTGTATTAACATTAAGCAGAGTTTGTGATGAGTGAGTCACCTTGAATTCTATTGGGAAAAAAGAAGAGAAAGACAATATTGGAAAAAAAAGAAATCATCTTTCTTTCTAGTTAAAAAATATTGGGGTGGAGAGGTCCTGATTTATAATTTTTAATTTTATTTTTACTGTTTCTTACTGTTGTTTCTCTAAATGGTTTCCTTTAGAAATTATGGGGTTGAAATTTAATAAAATCAAAGAGAACTCAAGAAGATAATATTCATGCAATCATAATTTTGGAATTTCAAGTTTGCTCTGTTAATCTTTTGGGTTATCATGGGCTCTTTGTGTAATGGGATGAAGAAGAGGTGATTAGGGTTCAGCAAATATAAATAATTAAAAAATTATTTTTTATTTCAAAGGACCTGAGTGTCATTTAACCACTTGTTTGCCTTGAATGATATGACATCAAGAATTTCATGTGCAATTGGGATAAAATATACTATCAATTCTAGTAACAGAGAATGGCATAGTAGAAATAGTAAACAAATGAGAATCAGAAAATTTGAACTTGAAACTTACATGTTCAGCACTTATATAGTTTATTCATGTGACAGAACATTGTTGAGGATTATTACTAAGTTATTAAAATGATGTCTCCAAAAATTAATCAATAAAAGCAAATATTGAAGTCACAATAATAAATTACAAAAGTAAAATGCAAACTAGTATATATAGTATGTTTAAAACAATAAAAGGAAAACAACAAAAAAAGGACCAATAGCACAAAATATGAAAACACTAAGAATGAGAGGCACAGATTAAAAATTGCTAAAATGTGAACCAGCTTTATTTGTATTTTGATGTAGGTTGGATGATGTTTTCCTATGTTTCAAATTTTCCATTAAAAATGAACAAAGAGATTTTGTTTGTCTTTATGCCACTCTTATATGATTAAAGTATGCACACAATTTATTGAAAAGCAGAAACAAAGGCTGGAAGGAGAAAGGAAAGGAGAAAAGAAAAGGAAGTCACTAGAAGAGAAAGAAGAGAAGGCTTGGGAGCCTTTCCAGGCTTTTAAAATGATTTTCCATGACCTTGGGGTAGTCACATATCCTTTCTCTAACTCCAGGTTCCTTGTTAGTGAAGTGGGGGCTAAATAATTGCTGAGAGAATTAAAGAAAATAAAAATTGTGAAATATACTATATATATCTTATGCCATTGGACTATGTACCAGACCTTCTTTGGGGCAGGAAAAACACAGAAAATGATGCTGTTAGCTTGGGAGTAGAGTGAAGGCTGGGGGAGACTGGTCCTAGGGCCCAGCATCTCCCTCCACCAGTTGCTAATTCAAGGCACACTGGTTGTGAAGCTTGCCAGTCTGTGAACTTTCTTGCTTGGCAAGTTGGCTGGCTTTCCCAACCCTTATCAGTATATCTTGTACCTTTCTTCTTCTTCTTCTTCTATTTTTTAAAAAGATTTTTCATTTATTATTTTTAGAAAGAGGGGAAGGAATAGAGGCAAGAGGGAGAGATATCAATGTATAGTTGCTTTTTGCTTGCCTCTAACTACCGACCTGGCTTGCAACCTGGTTATGTGCCCTGGCTGGGAATGGAACCAGCAAACTTTGGGTTCACAGGCCAGTGCCTATCTACTGAGGCACCAGCCTGGGCCCCAAAGTTACGTTTTAAAGAGAAGACTATTCCACATAAAGAATTTTGATGTAGAGATCCAAGATGATGGAGGAGTAAGTGGAAGCTATGCTAATCTTTGCCCAGGATCAATCTGAAATTACAACTAAATTGTAGAGATATCATTCTGAATAACCAACTGAACACTACCTGGAGGGAAGCCTTATAACCACAGATAGAAGAAGCCATTTTACCACAACAAGACTGGTAGGAGTATGGAGGAGACCGGAGAGGGTTGGCTGGGCTCCTACACATGGCAACTGAAGTGCCAGAGGGATATTTCAGTGGTTGGGGCTCCCTTTGAGTAGTGTGGAGTTTAAACTCTAAGTTGGGCTTCCCAGACTACAGCACCAGAGCCAGAAAAGAACCTAATTGAACAACAATAAAATTTAAAAAGAGAGAGAGAGAAAGAGAGAGTTGACCCTCCCCCAGGCCAGGGGCTGGAAATGAAAAAACAAAAGAATTCCCCAGGAGAAGAGCTAGATGAAATGGAGGTAAGCAAATTATTAGATAGAGATTTTAGAGTAATGATTATATGGATGCTCAACAGTATGAAAAAAGACAAAGAAACCATAAAGAATGACCAGTCAGGGAGGAAGAGGCAAGGAAGGGGAGCAGTTAGACAAGAACCTAGTATAAAGGAACCATGGACATGGACAACAGGTGGGATTGGCTTTGGGGGGAATGGATGGGTGGGGAGGGGGACAGAGGGGAGAAAAAAGGGGATGGATGTATACAACAACAATAAAGTTAAAAATAAAAAGACAAAAGAGAACAAATCTAGACCTGCAAAAAAAAAAAAAAAAAAAAAAGAATGACCAGTCAGAAATAAAGAATGCGCAGACAGCTCAATTAAAAATTGGGCAAAGGACCTGAACAAACAACTCTCTGAGGAGGACATACAAAGAGCCAAAGGCATATGAAAGAATGCTCAACATCACTAGCCATCAGAGAGATGCAAATTAAAACCACAATAAGATACCACCTCACACCTGTCAGAATGGCAATCATCAACAAATCAACAAACAACAAGTGTTGGTGAGGATGTGGGGAAAAGGGAACCCTGGTGCACTGTTTGTGGGAATGTAGGCTGGTGCAGCCACTGTGGAAAACAGTATGGGGTTCCCTTAAAAAACTAAAAATGGAACTGCCTTTTGATCCAGGAATTCCACTACTAGGACTATACCTGAAGAATCCTGAAACACCAATTCAAACAAACCTATGTACCCCTATGTTCATAGCAGCACCCTTTACAATAGCCAAGTGCTAGAAACAGCCTAAGTGCCCATCAGTGGATGATTGGATCAAAAAACTTTGGTACATTTACACAATGAAATACTACACAGCAGAAAAAAAGAAGGAACTCCTAACCTTTGCAATAACATGGATGGAACTAGAAAGTATTATGCTTAGTGAAATAAGTTAGGCAGTGAAAGACAAATACCATATGATCTTACCCATTACAGGACAATAATGAACAAAACAAAAAATAAGCAAAACAGAACCAGATATATGAATACTGTGAATAGGCCTTCAGTGGGCAGGGGAAAGAGGGGGTGGGGGAGGGGGAAGAAGAGTCAAAGAAGGGGAGCAGTTTAGATAAGAACCTAGTATGGAAGAACCATGGACAAGGACAACAAGTGGGATTGACTTTGGGGGAGTGGGTGGGTAGGGAAGGGGACAGAGGGTAGTAAAAAGGGGATGGATGTAATACAACAACAATAACATTAAATTAAAAAAAGAAAAAAAGAACATGTATGAATGACCCATAGACATGGATAACAGTGTGGGGGTTGACTGTGGGAACAGGGAGTGCACTGGGTGGAGGAGGGAAAAGGGGGAAAAACTAGGTCAATTGTAATATAATAACAATACAATTTTTTTTTTTTAAGATTGAATTTCCGCCCTGGCCAGTGATTCAGTGGTTGGAGCATAGTCCTGAAACCAAATGTCATGGGTTCAATTCCTGGTCAGGGCATAACCTAGGTTTAGGGTCATTCCCCAATCTGGGCACATGTGATCCACAGTCTGGCATGTTTGTAAGGCAACCAATCTGTGCTTCTCACTCATGATATTTCTGGTGTTTCTCTTTCTCTCTCTCCTCTCTAAAAGCAATGGAAAAAAAAATGTCCTTGGGTGAGCAAAAAAAATTGAATTTCTTGAGTTCAATAAATTTTATAAAGTACACTTGAAAAAAATTAAATTAATAAAAAGAGAATGCAATATTTGAAATAAATAATACACTGAAAGCCATAAACAGTAGGTTAGATGAAGCAGAGGACTGGATCAGTGATTTGGAAGACAAGGTAGAATGAAACAACAAAGCAGAACATCAAAAAGTGAAAAGAATTAGGAGAGCTTAAGAAACATTTTGGACAACATGAAACATAACAACATCCACATCATGGAAATACCAGAAAAAGAGAGTGTGCAAGGGATTGAGAACCTATTTGAAGAAATAATGACTGAAATCTTTCTTAATCTGGTGAAGAAAAAAGACAAATGAGTCTGTAAAGTTCAGAGAATCCTAAACAAATTGGACCCAAGAGGCCTACAGGAAGACACATAATAATTAAAACATCAAGGCTTAGAGTTCTGGTCAAGATGGAGGTGTAGGTAGACAAGCTGTATCTTCCTCACAACTAAAGAATTTTACATCTACTTCAAAACTAAATAAAAACGATGCAGAAGTTTCAGAAAATTGAACTATGTGGAAGTGCAACAAATGAGGAACTCAGTAACTACTCAGTGAGACAGGTAGGAGGGATGGCAGTGGTAGTGCAGGAACTGAGGCTGCAGGGACAAGCGCAGTCATACATTTAAATGTGGGGAGTGATTTCAGTCCCAGACCAAACCATACAGCCCATGGTTCCAGTGCTGGGAAAAAAGAGCCAGCAGCCAAGCCAGCCGTGGCAAAGAGGCAGAAGCTGCTGTGAAGGGTGCAGTCATACATTTAAACCTGGGAAGTAATTTTGGCCCCAGATCAAACTGCACAGTGCATGGTTCCAGTGCCAGGAAAAATAGAGGCAGCAGCAATAGCTGCCATGGGGCAAAGAGGCTGAGATCACAGAAAAAGTGTAGTACATTTGAACCTGGGAAGTGATATGCACCCCAGACTAGATCATGCAGCACACGGTACCAGCGCAGGGGGAAAATGTGCCAACAGCAGCTGCAGTGGTGGCAAAGGGACTGAAGCTGCGGCAAAAAGTGCAGTTACATGTTTGTAACAAGGAAATGATCTTAACCCAGACCAGATCAAGCAGCTCACAGTTCTGGTGCCCGAGAAAATAGAGCCACATTGTTCCTGACTGTGAAAAACCAGTGAAGGTCAGCAGGGAGGAAGAAACCACCAGTCTTAACAGGCAAGTGGCATTGTTTCCTCTAAGACCTCTCCCTTGCATACAGCACCACAACATGGTGAAATGGGTCTTCCCGCATTGATGAATATTTAAGGCTCTGCCCCATACAACATAATAGGTGTGACAGCTATACTTAAGACACAGAGGCAAACACAGAAAGCTGTCAATCTGAGGAGACACAGAGATGTGGCTCAAAAGAGGGAGCAGATCAGTGACAAAGAGATAGCCAACCTAACAGATGCAAAATTCAAAACGTTGGTGATTAAGACTTAACAGATATGCTTTAAGTATAGCACATGCAGAAGGGAAGAAGTGAAGGCTAGGCTAAGTGAAACAAAGGATATACCACATGAAACCAATGGCAAGCAGAAGGAAACCAGGGTTCAAATCAATGATTTGAAACATAAGGAAGAAATAAACAGTCAACCAGTATAAAATGAACAAAGAAGAAATGGAAAAAAAAAAAATGAGGAGAGGCTTAGGAAGCTATGGGACAACTTTAAATGTGCCAACATCTGAATTATAGGGGTGCCAGAAGGAGAAGAGGAAGAGCAAGAAATTGAAAACTTGTGTGAAAAAATAATGAAGGTAAAGTTCCCTAATCTGGCCAAATAAATAGACATACAAGTCCAGGAAGCACAGAGAGTCCCAGACAAGCTATACCTAAAGAGGACCACACCAAGACACATCGTAATTAAAATGCCAAAGTTTAAAGATAAAGAGGGAATCTTGAAAGTAGCAAGAGAAGAGAGTTACCTACAAAGGGGTTCCAATAAGGCTATTAGCTGATTTCTTAAAATAAAATTTTCAGGCAAGAAGAGTCTGGCAAGAAGTATTTAAAGTGATGAAAAGCAAGGACCTACAACCAAGATTACTCTATCCAGCAAAGCTATCATTCAGAATGGAAGGACAGATAAAGTGTATCCTGGACAAGGTAAAGCTAAAGGAGTACATCATCCCCAAGCCATTATTATATGAAATGTTAAAGGCACATATTTAGAAAAAAGAAAATCAAAACTATGACTAGTAAAGAAGCTCACAACTGTCAACAACAGAATCTAAAAATTTAAAGAAAAATTAAAAAAGAAAACACACACACACTAAGCAGACAACCAGAGAGGGAACAGAATCAAAGGTATGGGGAACATTTGGAGGAATGTCTGCTGGAAAGGGGAAGGGAGAGAATGGGGGAAATGATGCAGGGGTTAAGAAGCATAGTTGATGGGTACAGAATAGACTGGGAGATGTTAAGAATAGTACAGGAAAGGGCAAAGCCGAAGAATTTACATGCATGACTCATGGACATGAACTAATGGGGTTGGGATTGCTGGAGCAGAGGGGTGCTGGGCAGAGGAGAGCAAAGGGAAAAGGAGTTGGGACAACTATAATAGCATAATCAATAAAAATAAATAAATTTTTTAAAATGTCAAGGCTTAAAGACAAGGAGAGAATCCATCCTAAAAACAGCAAGAGAAAAGCAGATACTTACACCCAAGAGAGCACCAATTAGACTATCATCTAATTTCTCAACAGAAACATTTCAGGCTAGAAGAGTGGTGTGAAATATTTATGGTGATGAAAAGCAAACACCTACAGGCAAGCTATCATTTAAATTGAAGGAAAAATAAGAAGTTTCCCAGACAAGAAAAAGCTAAAGGAGTTTGTTAATAACAGGCTAGCTCCAATGGATAAGAAAACAAGATCTATGCAGTATACATGCTGCCTCCAAGAGACCCACCTCAGATTGAAAGATACACACAGACTAAAAGTAAAGAGATGAAAAAAGATATTTCATGCAAATGGAAGAGGAAAAAAATAAAAGCTAAGTTAGCAATACTTATATCTATCGAAATAGACTTTAAAACAAAGGCTAAAAAAAAGGACACTACGTAATGATAAAGGGAACAATATAATAAGAAGATATAACCTTTAGTAAACATTTATGCACTCAGTATAGGAGCACCTATATATGTAAAGTAAATCTTGATGGACATAAAGGGAGAGATTGACAGAAATACAGCAATAGCCAGGAATTCTAACACCATATTGACTCCAATGGATAGATCTTCTGACAGAAAATCAATGAGGAAATAGCAACCTTAAGTAACACACTAGATTGAATGGATTTAATTGATATCTTCAGAGCATTTCACCCCAAAGCAGCAAAATATACATACTTTTCAAGTGCACATGGAACATTATCTGGGCTAGATCACATGTAGGACACAAAACAAGTTCCAAGAAGATTGAAATCATATCAAGCATCTTTAACACCAATGCTATGAAACTAAAAATCAATCAATCCCAAGAAGAATGCTAAAAAACATGCAAAGACATGGAAGCTAAATGACATGTTATTAGACAATGAATGGATCAACAGTAAGATCAAGGAAGGAATCAAAAGATATCTGAAAGAAATAAATATGTGAACACAACAATCCAAAATCTGTGGGACACAGGGAAAGCAATACTAAGAGGGAAATTCGTAGTATTACAGGCCTATTTCAAAACACAAGAAAAAGTCCCCAAACAATCTAACCTCACACTTAAAGGGACTTGGAAAAAAACAAACAAAGGCCAAAGTGAGTAGAATGAAGGAAATAATAAAAATCAGAGCAGAAATAAATGAAATAGAGTCTAAGAAAAGATACAAAAGATCAATAAATCCAAGAATTGGTTTTTTGAAAAGATAAACAAGACTGACAAACCTTTAATCAGACTGATAAAGAAAAAAGAGGACCTATATAAATAAAATCAGAAATGAAAGAGGAGAAATAATAACTGACACCAAAAAATTACAAAGCATTGTAAGAAAATATTATGAATAACCATATGCCAACAAATTGGACAACCTGGAGGAAATAGATAAATTCCTAGGAAAATACAATCTTCCAAAACTAGCTCAGGAAGGATCAGAGAATTTAGTAGATTACATCTACTGAAATTGAAACAGTAGTTTAAAAACTCCCAAGAAAGGCCCTGGACAAGATCGCTTCAGAGGTGAAATTTACCAAACATTCTGAGAAGAACTAACATCTTTCCTTCTCAAACTACTTCATAAAATTTAAGAGGAGGGAAGGCTCCCAAACTCATTTTATGAAGCCAGAATTATTCTAATTCCAAAACCAGATAAAGACACTGCAGTAAAAGAAAATTATAGGCCAGTAACCATGATAAACATAGACACTAAAATCCTCAACAAAATGTTAGCAAACTGAATATAATGTACATCAAAAAGATCAAACACCATGATCGAGTGGGCTTTATTCTGGGAATGCAGTTGGTGCAACATTCACAAATAAATAAATGTGATTCACCACATAAACAAAAAAGAATAAAAACCACATGATCATAGCAATAGATACAGAAAAAGCATTTGATAAGAATCTAGCACTCATTTATGATGAAAACCTTCAGTAAAGTGGAAATAGAGGGAACATACCTAAACATAATAAAGGCCATATATGACAAACACACTGCCAGCATCATACTCAATGGGCAAAAACTACAAGTGTTTCTATTAAGATTGGGAACAAGATAGGGATGTCCACTTTCACTTCTCTTATTCAACCCAGAACTGGAAATCCTAGCCCAGCAATTAGGTAAGAAGAAGAAATAAAAGGCCTCCAAATGGGAAAGGAAGAAGTAAAACTGTCTTTATTTGCAGATGACATGATATTGTACATAGAGAATCCCAAAAATTTTGTCAAGAAACTACTAGAACTGATAAATGAATTTAGCAAAGTAGCAGGATACAAAATTTATACCCAGAAATCAGTTGCATGTTCATATGCCAACAACAAATTAACAGAAAGGGAAATTAAAAGAACAATACCATCCACAATTGCTTCAGAGAGAATAAAATACCTAGGAATAAACCTAACCAGGATGTTAAAGACTTGTGCTTGGAAAATTAGAAAACACTGAAGAAAGAAAATAGAAGGGGATACAAATAAGTGGAAGCACATACCATGTTCATGGATAGAAATAATTAACATCATTAAAATATCCATACTACCCAAAGCAACCTATGGATTCCTATCAAGATTCCAATGACATATTTCACAGAACCTGAACAAATATTTCAAAAATTTATATGGAACCACAAAAGGCCCTGCATAGCAACAGTGACCTTGAGAAAGAAGAACAAAGTTGGAGGTATCATGCTACTTAATATGAAACTATAATATAAGGATATAGTAATCAAAACAGCATCGTACTGGAATAAAAGCAGACACATAGATCAATGAAACTAAATAAGAGAGACCAAATATAAACCCACACCCTCATGGTCAATTAATATTCAACAGAGGAAGCAAGGACATATAATAAATAGGCTAATGATTCAATAAATGGTGCTGGGAAAACTGTATGGATAACAGGCAGAAAAATGAAACTAGACCATCTTCTTATAACATACACAAAAATAGATTCAAAATGGATCAAACACTTCAGTGTTAGACCCCAAACCATAAAAATGGTAGAAAACATAGCAAAATATTGAACAGTGCTCATAGCAATATTTTATGAGATATATTTCCCCAGGCAAAGGAAACAAAAGAAAAAATTTAAAAATGGGATTAAATCAAATTAAAATGGTTTGCACAGCAAAGAAAAATATCAATAATATATGAGGTCTATCCTGAAAATATTGTGCAAACTATTTTAATTATATTGACACTGGCTCCATACTTTTTGGACAGACCTTGTAAAAAGACAACCCATAGAATGGGAAAACATCTGATAAGGGATTAATATCCAAAATTTATAAAGAACTTACAAAACTCAACACACACACACACACCAATTACAAAATGGGCAAAGGACCTGAATAGACACTTCTCCAAGGAGTACATATAGATGGCCAATAGATGTATGAAAAGGTGCTCAACATCACCAATCATCAGAGAATTCAAATGAAAACCACAATGAGATGTTATCTCACACCTGTCAGAATGTCTAGTATCAATTGATGTACTGGAGAGGATGTGGAGAAAGGGGAACCCTTCTGCACTCTTGGTGGAAATATAGATTGGTGCAGCTACTATGAAAATCAGTATTAATTAAAAAAATTAAAGGTGAATTTGCCTTTTGACCCAGTGATCCCGCTTCTGGTAATATATCCAATGGAACCCAAAACATTAATTCAAAAAAACATAAGCTATGTTCAATTCACAACCACCAAGATACGGAAGCAGTTTAAGTGTCCATCAGTAGATAAAACAACTGTGGAGAGAAAACCAAGATGGTAAAGGAGTAAGTGGAGCTACACCAATCTCCTTCCAGGACCAATCTAGAATTACAAATTCAATTGGGAAGAAATCATACAGAATAACCAACAGAACAACAGCTGGAGAGAAGCCTTATAACCATGAACAGTACAGAAGAGGCTGATTAATCACAACCTGACCGGTAGGAAGTGCGGAACTGTGGGCCCAGGATAGGGCTGGCTGGGCTCCCACAGTTGGCAACTGAAGGGACAGAGAAAAATCTCAGCAGCCAGGGGTTCCACCTGAGAAGGGTGCATTCTAAACCCACAACTGGGCTTCCCAGCCTACAGCAACACAGCTGAGAGTAAAACAGGACCTAGCTAAGAAAAACAAAAAGCTGCCAGGTTTAGCTGGCTTAAAAGAGACAGCTAGAAACAGTTCTTAAAGGGACCATGCACATTGGCACCAATTACCTTGGATTCCGGCAGAGAGAGGGCACAGTGGACTAGAGATGCTTGGGGAAAGTTTGGGGCAGAGGTTTTAGGGGGAGAGTTGAGGGAGCAGCCCGTGAGTCCAGTGTAGAACCATCCTCCATACAGCCAGCAGACCTCTCTTCTTCAAAGGATAGTAGCCTGAGGGGAAGCCACAGTCCCACCTAGAGGAATTAATCCACCCTACCCAGCAATGCCTAAACCTGACTCAGATCACAGGTTGATTGGATTAACAACTGAATTAATCTGCCCCACTCAGAGATGCCTAAAACTGACAGATGATAACAGGTTGATTGGATTAAAAGTTGAAGGACACAGACTAAGACAGGGGATCTCTGGTAGTCTCCAACTGGCTGACATCACCAAGCAGAGATCTATGAAGTAAAAATGTACACTTCTACACCACAGAAGGTCACATCATGAAGACAGTTAAGCAGACCAATCCAGAAGCAGAAACAAAGAGAGTCACCTAAAATGGTGTGACAAAGGAACAAACCCTCATTGAAAGGAAAAGAGGATTCTCCAGAAAGAGTGCAAAATGAAATAGAGGCAAGCACACTCTCAGACATGGAATTAAAAGTAATGATGAGAGAGAAGCTCAATGAGCTTAGCAGCTCAAAGAAAACTACAAACATTTCCAGGGGAACTACAAAGAACTCCAGGGAAGCTACAAGGAACTTAATGAGAACTATGCCAGCATTAAAAAGGACATAGAAACCATCAATAAGAGCCAGGAGGAAATGATGAATACAATTTCTGAATTGAAGAACACAGTAGAAGGAATTAACAGCAGGCTAGAGAAAGCAGAGGATCAGATCAGAGACCTGGAGGTCAATATAAAAAACAATTCCCAGACAGTGCAGCAAAATGAAAAAAGACTGAAAAAGAATGAAGAGGTTTTAAGAGAGCTGCAGGACAACATGAAATGTAATAATATCTGTATCATAGGAATACCAGAAGGAGAGGAAGAGGAGCAAGGGATGGAAAACCTGTTTGATAAAGTAATGATAGAAAACTTTGCTAGCTTGAGGAGAGAAGAAGCCATGCAAGTGCAGAAAGCACAGAGGGTCCCAATGAAGATGAATCCAAACAAGCCCACTCCAAGACACATCATAATTAAAATGGCAAATTTCAAAGGCAAAGAGGGCATCCTAAAAGCAGCAAGAGAGGAACAACAAATAACATACAAGGGGGCTCCAATAAGGTTATCAGTTGATTTCTCAACAGAAACACTGCAAGCCAGAAGGGAATGGCAAAAAATATTTCAAGCAATGAAAAACAAAGGCCTGCAATCAAGAATACTCTACCCAGCAAGGCTCTCACTCAAAATGGAATGAGGATTTTTCCCTGACAAAACAGGGCTAAAAGAATACATCTCCACCAAACCAGCATTGCAAGAGATGCTAAAGGGTCTGCTTTAAGAAGATGAAGAAACAGAGAGAGACAGAGAGAAACACAGGTACAAAGGGAAAAACAGATAATGATTAAGTACCTATCAATAATAACCTTAAAGATAAATGGATTAAATGCACCAACCAAAAGACATAGGGTAGCCAAATGGATAAGTACCAACTTTAACTTATGAATGCTTTAAAATAATCATTATAAATAGATTTTACTAAATAATGTATACTTTTCTATTTTACTTGTATCTGCATCACTGCAGGTTAAGTTTTCTTAGATTGGAATGATTTCATAAGATGGGAAAATCAGGTTACTTGCAATAACTCTTAGAAAAATCAACTGCAGTTAAGGAAAAAAGAAAAAAGTTAAGAAAATGTGGATTACATAGAATACATGCCATCTGTTATTCTAGCTTTCTTATTCATTGTTACAAAATATGTGCTTGTTTGTGAGTGTATTATAGATTTTGTTAGCAATTTATGTTTTAAATAGCAACCAATTGGCAGTTGGTGTATTGAGAAATCAGTCAATCTTTAGGTTAGAAAAGATGCTGAGAATGAAGACCAATTTGGGATGGAAGTTGCAAACTACTAAACTATATGATTCATATACATAGGCAATATATATTCTCATATTAACAAATAAATTAGATAAGATTCCTTTCAAATAGATCATGGAAATATACCTTTCCAGTTATGAAGGCCCCCAAACTTAGGATGCCTGGGGAAATGTATTAATGCTATAGTAAACTTTATTATTGAAATGTGAACATACCTAATCTCTACCTCAACAGACTCTTAAATAGTTCAGTGGTTAGTTTAGGACCACATAGGAGGTCAAATTCCAAAAATAGCCAGAATGCTATTGAACACAATTATTTAAATCCTAGGATTTCTTATTTTTTACCTCAAATTCGTAGACATCATAATTTCTATTCTGTGGGGACCAGCTAAGCACTTCAAGTGCCATTATTTCTTAAGGCTTCAACTTGTAAAACACATGTAGAGGAAAACAGAGGGCATTGAAAGAAGTAAGACCTATGTATGGCAAAAAAAGAAAAAAAAAATCAAACCACTCTCTAAGATGGAAAACTCCAAAAAGAATTAGTTGTAGTTCCAGTAGCTTAAAATAAAGTTGAGTTGTATTATTAGAGGGGGTGAGATCTGACTCAAAAACAAAATTTATTTTTTACTATGGGTTTGGCACTGTCTCTAGGACGGCTTTCACAAAAGTGAGTTCTGCAATATACTTGTTCTGTGATATATTTCACAAAAATAGTATTTCAGAGTAAAATAAATATTAAAGAAAAAAAGTTAATTTACTATATTATATCTAAAATACTAGCATTTGACATGTAATAATTATGTAAGCTATTGGCATATTTTAAATTTTTTGTATTAACTCTTCAAAATCCAGTATGTATTTTATTTATTTATGTATTAAAATATTTTATTTGTTATTTCCAGAGAGAGAGGAAGGGAGAGAGGCAGAGAGGGAGAGAAATATTAATGTACGGTTGCCTTTCACCTACTTCTAGCTAGGGACCTGGCTGGAGACCTGGCTTGCAACCTGGTTATGTGCCCTGGCTGGGGAACTGAACCAGTTGACCTTTGGGTTCTCAGGCCAGCACCTTATCCACTGTGTTACCAGCCAGGGCTTGTACTTGAAATACGTGTAAAAATATGTATGTGTGTAAATGTATTTGTGCATGTGTTTGGTAATATTGCAATTGATATTACTTTAAAAAGTAAGTCTTTAAACAAATGAATTACCATATGCATTTTGAAATAATAAAAAGAAAACTTTGTATTAAAAAAAAACAAAATAAAAAACAAGGCTCTGACTGGTGGCACAGTAGATAAGGTGCTGGCCTTTGAACACAAAGGTCACTGGTTCAATTCCCAGCCAGCGCATACATAACCAAGTTGCAAGCCAGGTCTCCAACCAGGTCCATAGCTGGAGGCAGATGAAAGGCAACCAACCACATTGATGTCTCACTCCCTCTTTGCCTCTCTCCCTTCTCCTCTCTCTAAAAATAATAAATAAAGTCTTTAAAAAACCAAACCAAAACAAAAGAACACAAAGCTATGGGACATTTACACAATGGAATACTACTTAGCCATAAAGAAAAGAAAATTTTACCCTTTACAACAGTATGGGTGGACCTAGAGAACATTATGCCAAGTGAAATAAGCCAGTGAGAGAAAGACAAAACTATATGATTTCATTCATATGTGGAATCTAATGAACAGTCTGAACTAACAAGCAAAATAGAGATAGACTCATAGATAGTGAATAGGATGATGCTTAGTGTGGAGAGGAGGTTAGGTGGTGGAGGGATTGAGGAAAAAGGACTCAGGGACATGGACAACAATGTGATGATTGTGAAGAGTAGAGGTGCTTAAAGGGAGTACATGGTAATGGAAAAAACAGTAAAAAATTAAAAAATAAGAAATTTTGATGTAAATTCTTTTGAAAAGTTGAGAATCCTTTTGTAAACCTCAGATATATATATATATATATATATATATATATATATATATATATATGATGGATAAGAGCATTTTACATGTGCCTTTAAAGGCTCCCCTACAGTTTTTCCAGTGCCTCTTCAATTTATCCTAGCAAGGCATTTATTTTCAAAGCTCTTGCATTATACACATTTGATTTGATGGAGAGGGACATAAAGGTGAAATGCCTCTGTGGCTATATGGAACACCCATCTTTTAGGATGTAGGTTGTGTGTAATTGGATGAAGATTTTGTTCTGGCTGGTTTAGTCTTAGTAGACGGAGCACTGGCCTGTGGACTGAAAGATCATGGGTTCAAGTCCCAGTCAGTGCAAATGCCTGGGTTTCGTGGGTCAGGTCTGCAGCTGAGGGTGTGCAAGAGGCAACTGATCTATATTTCTCTCCTTCTCTTTCTCCTTCCTTTCTCCTTTCTCTAAAATAAAGTTTTAAAATCTTAAAAAACAAAAACAAAAACAAAACAAGTTGCCTAAGATGCTTGTAGTTGATAGCAAAACTGGATGCAGAAAAATAGTACTTCCAGGTCAACATTAAGATGCTGCACATGACCTGGATTTTTTAACTTTCTGGAACTAGTTGGATATGGTCCTGCAGTCATGACATCAAGGGATGACACCATGTGGGCCTATGGGTGAATGCATGTCAACCAATTCTAACAACAGCATGAGGAGACCACTGCCAAATAACAGAACCCAACTTAAGCAGCAGTTGCCAATAGCAGAAACAGTACTGG
Source organism: Noctilio leporinus (assembly GCA_004026585.1). Classification (NCBI taxonomy): domain Eukaryota; kingdom Metazoa; phylum Chordata; class Mammalia; order Chiroptera; family Noctilionidae; genus Noctilio; species Noctilio leporinus. Next base: position 29,979 of record PVIW01007286.1, on the reverse strand, counting down.
AAAAACGTCAGCCTAGGATAAAAGGAATAACTCTAAGGTTAAGTACTCACCAGCAGGTTAAGGTGATGCCTTCCATGGGACAAATAAGCACCCTGGAAGCATACTAGTATTTGTTGACCTAGCAACAGACTGTGGAAATGTATTCTAGAAAATAGCCCTGGCTGGTGACACAGTGGATAGATAGGGTGCCAGCCTGTGAACCCAAAGGTCGCTGGTTCTATTCCCAGCCAGGGCACATAATGAGGTTGCAAGCCAGGTCTCCAGCCAGGGCACATAATGAGGTTGCAAGCCAGGTCTCCAGCCAGGGCCGTGGCTGGAGGCAGGTGAAAAGCAACCATACATTGATGTCTCTTTCCCTCTCTGTCTCTCTCCCTTCCCCTCTCTCTTTAAGAATAATAAAATCTTTTAAAATAATAATAAAAATAAATTAATCTCATTAAAAAAGAAAATAATTAGAAATCATTGATAAAATTTATCTATAAGGATGTTTTTCAAAGTACTGTTTAACAAAGTAACAAAAACCAGAAAGAATGAAGGATCAACAATAGGGGATCAAATAAAATATGGCTTGTATTATACAATTGTATACAGCCATTAAATATTTGTAGATAACTTAGTAAATGAAATAATATTCATATAAGTATGTAATATTTATATGTAATTACAGTACATAAGTATATAAATGAATGTATCTTTAAAAGAAGATTACAAGTATTGTAGAAAGTCTAGGGAGGATATAACAAAGTGTGAAAGAAATTACTATCTCTGGGTGGTAGTAATTTTTGCTTATATATAGTTTTTCAAATACTCATGATGAACATGTATTACTTATGTAATGAGGAAAAGATACAAATTATGTATGTGTGTTATGATTAGGTGCTTTATGTCATCAAGTCTCCCTGTGAGCTCTGTTGACATGGTTCTTTGGGTCATGGTATAGAAACTGTGAGTAGAACTTGATTAGTCATGAGTCTCTACCTGTCAGCACCATGTGTAGGGTCGATCATTTGAGCTTTGGCTAGATCTCAAGTTGGTTCTTTTTTCCTGGGCACTGTGGTGAACTAAAGCTACTATGTTTTTGGAGGTCCCCCTCCATCTCTCACCCCTTTCCAGATATTCTTCTTCATACAAATAATATTTTTCTTTCAGACTCCTTTCCTTCTTTTTCTCCTTCAGATATTCCTGCTCATAGAGATAGTCCTTTTCTTTCAGATACTCTTCCTCCTCCAAAGAGTCATCTTTTTCTAGATACTTTTCCTCCTCCAGATACTCATTCTCCTCCAAGTACTCTTCCTCTTCACAAAATGAAGATTCTTCCTCTGAACTCCCCTCCTCTCCTTCAGTGTCCTCATCCCCTGAAGACAAGGTCTGTGTGGATTGTTGGGAAGTGGTAGAAGGGTGAAGAGTTGGTGACTCTCCTGATGACTGATCACTTTCATCAGACATGATGAAACCCTTCAGTAGCAGATAGTCACTTCATCATCCTGGTAACCAACAAAGGAATAAAAATTAATTAGCTCATGATTTCTGACTACATATGATTATAATACATTTTTGTTCATTCTATTCAATAGTTTTTGGATAGCCTTTTAAGTATGCAGATCAGTACATGGTGGCCCATGAAATGGCACAAAAGAAGGGCACAGGAGTTTTACCCTCAGGAGCTAGTGGAAAGACCACACCTGAAGACTATGCTTTTAAAATTATCTTATGATATGAAGTAAATGAGAAGAGCTGACAAGTGAGTATGTAATCAGTGTTTAGTGGTACAATTATTAGAGAAAACTTTTGTTTATTGCCACAATAAATAAGACAGCAACTGTCTTCCAGGAACTTGAAATCTGGGGAGAAAAAGTAATTCAAACAGATTTCTATAAACACAGTGGAAGAGGTACAGACAGAGTGGTATAGACATACGATTGGTCCTTGGTCAGTGAAGACCCCTGTAAGTGGAGGTGAGGCACGTAATCATGGCCACTGCGCATGCTGCCACCTCTGTGGGAAATACCACCCACCATTAGTTTACTTAGCACATTACAAAATGTTTGAATTTCCAGCTTCAACACAACTGTAATCATCTTAGCTATCCCAGGAAGCCTTCTGTGCTCCATGCTATGCTCCATTTGTACCATCTTGATTTTCATTCAGGTAACTATTTTGTTATACTAAATAACTTATTTGCATGTCTGACTTTCCAAGAGAGGGAGAAAGGCAGAGAGGGAGAGAGACATTAATGTATGGTTGTCTTTCACCTGCCTCCAGCTACGGAGCTGGCTTGAGACCTGGCTTTGTATGTGCTGGCTGGGAATCAAACCAGTGACTTTTGGGTTCACAGGCCAGTGCCTTATCCACCGTGCCACCAGCCAGTGCCAGAGTGTGAACTTCTTGAAGTCAAGAAAGGGTTGATTCTTATTTAAAAATATATTTTGAAGTCTTTCAATCTTCTCTATCTCCACTGTTTGTATCTACAGTGCCATCTCTAGTCTGGATTACTACAACACACTTAAATGGCCTTCCTGTCACCACTGCTGATGGTCTGTTAGCATTCTTAGGAAAATCAGATCATGATATGCATTGATTAAAAATTTCCCAATGGCTTTCCCTTGCACTTAGAATAAAATATAAATAGCATTCCATGCCTTCCAGGGCCCAGCAAGATCTGCTGCCTGCCAGTCTTCATTACCTAATCTCTTACCCTTTATTCTCTCCTATAACACTTACCACTATTTCTAATTATGTATCTATTTCTGTGTTTACTTGTTCAATCTTTTTTTTCCACTAGAATGTAAATATATAGATGACAGTGACCTTATGTGACCCATCCCCCACTCTACCTCCAATGGTTAGCTTGGTGTCTGATGTAGAATAGACATCTGGTAAATATATGATCAGTGACTGAATGAAAGGCCAAGAATAAATGGTTCTAGGACACTGTGTCCCAAAGTGTTAAATATTATATTTATTCTGCACAATGGGATAAGTTGAAAAGGCTGCTCATTGTGAAGGCTACCTACCTAGAATCTTCCTGTTTGCTCCAAGGACTTAAGAAATAAGTATCTTGGCCTGCCTCTTCCCAGATCTCTGATTGGGAAGCTCTGTTCTAGGGACACAACCAGATGAAATAACTAGGATCACTTTTTAGCATATATGCAACATGGTGCCTGAAATGAAAGAAGTGATGGGTAAAGGTATTCATAATGGGCTTATTTTGTCCAGCTGCAGGGTTGCTAGAGTTCTCAGATTATTGGATTTAAATAGCATTAGCTTGGGGCAGTACAGTGACCATAGATGTGTGCTGCTTAGAACTATTTTCCAAGAATGATTTGCTTCCCAGTTGTAGGGAATGCGGGCAACAGACAGCCACAAGCCACCAGCTCTGTTAGGATCTGCTTCAGCTGCAAAGATCTACCTTCCAGAAGTCATGCTCTTCTTGGGGCAGTTTGCATCTGGTGGCTAGGCAAGGTGCGGGTGTAAGAGTCCAGCTGACCATAGGTGGGACACCTCTGACAGATGGTGTTCACCCCAGAGATTTGCACAAGGCTAGCCAAGCTAGCTAACTCTATTCCATAACAGCATCTACCTGCCAAGCCTGTGTCCTTGCCCTTCCTTTCTCCAGTGTTGGTCTCTAATGAACATTTTGCATCTCAACAGGTTGCATATCAATAGTTTGTACCTTAGAGTCCATTTCCAGAGAACCTACCCTGTGACAGGCAGCTTCACAAAATATGCATCTGGAAAAGAATTGATTGTAAGCTGGGGGAAAGTGAAGGGAAAAGGTCTCATTGAGAGTTTGATACTTCAGAAGGTTGGCAGGGTGAGGAGCAATCAGAGCTGAACAGTTTTCTCTGTTCAGGGCAGAGAAAACTGACCTGGCAAAGAGATGACAAGGCAGTAAAATAAAGGTAGAGCCAGAACACAGAGAACTTTAAAACCCATTATTAAGCATCCTGTATTGGGTGGAATTGGAAAAATGATAGGATTAAAGCAACTGGATGGAACAAGAGGAATCTTCTGACCCGCTGCAGGTGTAGCAGAGACTGGAAGCTCCGCCTTCAGTTGACTTCCTCTTTTCTCCATCACTTCACAGCTCTGTGGTATATTCATGCCTCAAGTGGGTTTTGGATGAGGTGAGGTGTAAATCATACATGAGATGAGGGAGGAGGGTAGTGTCTTTGCAGCAAGGGATGAGCTGCAAGAAAGCTTTGGGGCCAATATTTATGTCTGCGGGAGCCTCTTCTGTTTTAAAGGAACTCTGCCAACTTTATTTTGACTTAAAATCTAAATACAAAATTATATGTAGCTGTCCACTTCTGTTCCCACTTGCTTCTGATGTCCTATCCCTGAGGCAGAGCAAGGAGGAAGGGGCCGGGATGGTGAGAGCAGTGGGAGGGCACCTGTCCAGCTTGTTCGGAAGCAGTGAAGCGCACACTTGGATGTCATCCTTCAGAGATGTCCTTACACTTTAGCAGTCCTCTACCTTTTATATCCTAGCTGCTTAAGATAAAATAATCAAAATCTGCTGGTTCCCTGGTTAGCCCAAATGCATTTACCAATAGCATGCTGTCACTCAGAATTGAGTCTTTTCTTTCCATTTTCTCATTGGGCCTGTAAAAGCTTCCATCCAGTCAGCTGTATTCTGGTGTCAAAGATTAAGAAAAAAACTATGCTCTAGATACTCTCCCTTTAAGTATCCTTGAAATTTATAAGAAAAGCTGTTAGGCAGAAATAAGTAGTAATGGCAACTGGATAACCAACGTCTGAGACAAATGTCCTGGTGTTGATTTGTGATTTAGATCTTGATTATTTTTTTTAAAGATTTTATTATTTTTAGAGAAGGGGAAAAGGAGAGAGGCAGAGAGGGAGAGAGACATCAATGTATGGTTGCCTTTCACCTGCCTCCAGCTATGGACCCAGCTGGAGACCTGGCTTGCAACCTGGTTATGTGCCCTGGTTGGGAATCGAACCAGTGACCTTTGGGTTCACAGGCCAGCACCTTAGCCACTGTGCCACCAGTCAGGGCTAGATCTTTATTATTTTGAGCCTGATTTTTGACAGATTGCAGGCTAATTGTTGCAGTCATACAGGAAACGTCAGCTTCATAATGGATGATTATAACCAGCCCATTGTAGCTCACTAATCTCTAGACTAGCTTTATAAAATGGCTGCTTCAGCCCTGGCTGGAGGCACAGTGGATAAGGCGCTGGCCTGTGAACCCAAGGGTTGCTGGTTCAATTCCTAGCCAGGGCACATAACCAGGTTGCAAACCAGGTCTCCAGCCAGGTCCTTAGCTGGAGGCAGGTGAAAGGCAACCATACATCGATGTCTCTCTCCCTCTCTGCCTCACTCCCTTCCCCTCTCTCTAAAAATAATAAATAAAAATTTAATTAAAAATAAAATAGATAAAATGGCTGCTTCAATCCAAGTGGGCTGGCAGACATTTTACTCAGCCTAAATAATTCTTTTAAATTAGAGTGAATATTTAGGATCGGCAGAATTCACAAAAAATCAAGAGTTCTGGCTTCTCTTGTAAAGAGGAGTCTTGGGCAGGTGTGGACTGGTTTTCCAATGTGGAACCAGTGATGCTGCCCTCTTTGAATGGGACAGCACTTTGCATTTCTTTCTCTGTCCCTACTTCCTGCTCAATTCTCAGACAGGCTTATTATCACATGTGCTCTGTTATTTTCTGTTTCTATAAAAAAAATGAAGCCATATCTCTATCAAAAGTGGGGAAACAAAAGATACACGACAAGGTCTGCTCTTTCTCACATTTTGCTTACTCATGTATTCCCTTTATATTTCTATACACCATAGAGAGGAGTGGGGAGTATGGAGGGTTTGCTCCAGGCTATTTGGTGGCAGCAGGTACCTTTTAAAAAATCAATTTATTGTTGCTCTATTACAGTTGTCCTATTTTCCTCAGTTGCTCTCCCCTGCCCCACCCACCCTATCTTGTCTCCCACAGTCAATCCCCACATGTTGTCTATGTCCATGGGTCATTTAAACTAGTTCCTTGGCTAAACTCTTCACCTTCTTTCCCCACTTATCTCCCTTTTTCCTTCCCTCTTGTCACAGTCAGCCTGCTCCTTATTTGCATGCCTGATTCTATTCTGCTTGTTTGTTTTGTTCATTAGGTTCCTATATTAGGTGAGATCATAAGATATTTGTCTTTTACCACCTGGCTTATTTCACTAAGTATAATGTTCTCTAGTTCCATCCATGCTGTTGCAATAGGTAGGAGTGACTTTTTTCTTTCTGCTATGTAGTATTTCATTGTATAAACGTACCACAGGTTTTTTTTTTTTTTTTTTTATCCATTTATCCTCTGATAGGTACTTAAGCTGTTTCCAGCACTTGGCTGGAATAGTGCTGCTGTGAACATAGGGATGCATAGGTTCTTCTGAACTGGTATTTCAGGGTTCATTGGGTATACTCCTAGCAGTGGGATCATTGGATCAAAAGGCAGTTCCATTTTCATTTTTTTGAGGATATCCCATACTGTTTTCCGAAGTGGCTGCATAGTCTGCATTCCCAAAGATGATGCACTAGGGTTCCCTTTTCTCCACATCCTCACTAGCACTTGTTGTTTGTTGATTTCTTAATGATGCCCATTCTGACAGCTGGGAGGTGATATCATTGTGGTTTTAATTTGCATCTCTCTGATGGCTAGTGATGTTGAACATTCTTCATATGCCTAAGGGCCCTTTGTATGTTTTTTTGTTTTTTTGTTTTTTTTTTTGAGAAGCATCTGTTCAGATCCTTTGCCCATTTTTAAATTGGATTGTCTGTCTTCCTGGTGTTGAGTTGTATAAGTTCTTTATGTATTTTGGAGATAAAATCCTTGTCCAAAGTATCATTGGCAAATATGCCAACTGCCTTTTGATCCAATGATTCCACTGCTAGGAGTATACCCAACGAACCCTGAAATACCAGTTCAGAAGAACCTATGCACCCCTATGTTCATAGCAGCACTATTCCAGCCAAGTGCTGGAAACAGCCTAAGTACCTATCAGAGGATAAGTGGATAAAAAAAACCAAACCTGTGGTATGTTTATACAATGAAATACCACATAGCAGAAAGAAAAAAGTCACTCCTACCTGTTGCAATTCCCAGTTGGTTGGCTCCCTTTTCATTTTCTTGATGTTTTCTTTCTCTCAGCAGAAACTTTTTAGTGTGATGTAGTATCATTTATTTATTTGTTCCTTTATTTCCCTTGCCCTAAGAGATATATCAGTGAAAATATTGTTGTGTGGGATATCTGAAATTTTACTGCCTACGTTTTCCTCTAGGACTTTTATGGTGGCATGGTTTATGTTCAAATCTTTTATCCATCTTGAGTTTATTCTAGTGTATGGTGTAAGTTGGTGGCATGGTTTCATTCTTTTGTATGTCCCTGTCCAGTTCTCCCAATAGCGTTTGTTAAAAAGGCTATTTTTACTCCATTTTATGCTCCTTCCTTTTTGTTGAATATTAATTGACCATAGAGACCTGGGTTTATTCCTGGACTCTCAGTTCTGTTCCACTGATCTATATGTCTTTTCTGATGCCAGTACCAGACTGTTTTGATTACCTTATAATATAGTTCGATATCAGGAATTGTGATTCCTGTTATTTTGTTCTTCTTTCTCAAGATTGCTGAGGCTATTCGGGATCATTTCTGGCTCCACATAAAATTTTGGAATATTTGTTCTATATCTGTGAAATATATCATTGGTATTTTAAAAGCAATTGCATTGCATCAATAAATTGCTTTAGGTAGTATAGACATTTTAATGATGTTAATTCTTGCCATCCATGAACACGGTACATGCTTCCATTTATTTGTATCTTCCTTAGTTTCTTTTTTCCATATTCTGTGGTTTTCTGGGTACAGGTTGTTTACCTCGTTGGTTAAGATTATTCCTAAGTACTTTATTTTTCTTGTTGCTATAGTGAATGGGATAATTTCTAGTTTCTATGTCTGATTTTTCATTGTTGGTATACAAAAGTGCCTTTAATTTCTGGCTATTGACTTTCTATCCAGCTATTTTGCCAAATTCACTTATTAGGTCAAGTAGTTTTTTTGGTGGAGCCTAAGGGGTTTCCTATGTACACCATCAAGCTGTCTGTAAGTAATGACAGTTTTACTTCTTCCTTTCCAATTTGGATGCCTTTGATTCCTTTTTCTTATTTGATCGCTGTGGCTAGAACTTACAAAACTATGTTGAATAGAAGTGTAGAGAATGGGCATCCTTGTCTTATTCCTGATGTTAAGGGGAAAGCTTTCAGTATTTGCCCATTAAGTATGATGTTAGCTGCAGGTTTCTCATATATGGCCTTTATTATGCTGATGTATGCTCCCTTGTTTTCAGGAGGAGGGAATCTCCTCCTTCCTTTGGGAAGGCTGCCTGGTGTAAGGGAATTCCATTGTGATATTTTGTTTGCTGGGACAGGGGATCCCTCTTAGTGAGTCAGTTTTCTGCCTTTCAGCCCTGATTCCAGGAAGTTGTTATGTATGAACATAAAACAGCCTACTTGAGGCTATGCATTCATGTTTCATGCAGCCTCCCTCAACCAAACCTCCACAACTTCATCAGCCCTTTTCATCCTTGGGGGAACTTCAATGAAGAGCTTGCCTCTTTTACTTGACAGCCTTTTAAGGAGTTGAATAAATCAATCAGAGCTCTCTCTAGGTCTCCAAGCTTGGCCTTCCAACTGTCTTCTCAGGCATACCTCTAACATACATATCATACTCACTGTGCCCAAACTGAGATCCTGCTCTTCTTCCCCAGACCTCTCAACCGATGGCAAAGCCCTTGGAATCATTATCAGCTCTTTTCGTTCTTCCCTACCCTGCATCAAATCTAGCAGGAAGTCAGACTGGTTCCTCCTTCACAACTTTTACCCAATTCATTTTTCTACAATTGTCTTAGCCACCATTACATCTTGCCTGGACTACTGCAGTTACCACTTAGCAGGTCTATTCTTTACATGGTAGTCAGCTTTTAAAATATAAGTCAGGAGTTCTAGCAAGATGGCGGAGGAATAAGTGGAGCTGCATCAATCTCCCAGGTTGCAGCTGGGATTACTTTTTTGGAGAGAAAGTCAGCTGGAATTCCAACAGCTGCAAAGAAGTCCTATAACCACAGACAAAACAGAAAAGGCTGATGCATCACAATGTGACTGGTAGGAATTGTGGAAACGCTAGAGGGCTGGCTGGGCCCCCACCGGTGGCAGCAGCCAAAGGGACAGAGCCGGGTCTCCACCTGAGAAGAATGGGTTCTGGTCCCCCAGATGGGTGTCCCAGCCTCCAGCAACATGACGGAGGGCAGAGCAGCATCCAGCTGAGAAGGGTGAAAAGCCATGGAGTTTGCTGGCCTGAGAGAGCACTGGAGAGAGAGAACTACTAGGGTGACCACAGCAATAATACATTGGCACCCACCTACCCTGGACTCCAGAGGGAGGGAGGGCAGAGAGGACTGGAGACACATGGGGAGAGTTTGCCAAGGTGGCTTAGAGGAGAGAAGTGGGGAAGGGGCTGTGGGGATCCTGGTGCTTACTCATCACCCACACCTCAGGTGGACTGTGCTGCGCCAAGTGGCTTCCATAGGAGGGTCCTCATAGCCCCACCCACTGAAAGCAATCTGCCCTGCCCAGCAGCGCCTGAGCTTGGAGTCTTGTCACAATTCTCTAAATAAACTTCTCCTGCCCTGACCTGTCTGAGCATAGACACAATAGTTGGCACCTGAAGATATATTTCTTAACCAGTAGCACCTGGGCCTGGCAGCTGATCGCAGACTCTGACTTACAGCTAGGTCAGTCAGCCCCACACAATGGCACCCAAGCCTGGTGGCTGATCCTAGATTCATTGCTTTGCAACTGAGTCAGTCCTTCTCACTCAGCAGAGCCTGGGCCTGGCAGCTGATTACAAACTCTCTGACTTACAGCTGGGTCAACCAGTGAACCCCATATAGTGGCATCTGAGCCTGGTGGCTGATCGTGGATTCATTGGTTCACAACTGAGTTGGTTTGTCTCACCCACTGGCCTCTGTGCCTGGCAGCTGATCGTAGATTCATTGGATTACAATTGTACCTTGCTGTCTAGCCCAATGGTGACTGAGCCTGGCTGCAGATAACAGATTCATTAATTTACATCTGAATCTGTCCCACCAAACTGCACCTGAGCTGGTGGCTGATCCATTGGATTACAATTGAACCTCTCTGTCTAGCCCAGTAGGGTCTGAGTTTGGTAGCTGATTCATTGATTTACAACTGAATCAATCTCACCCCAAGTTGCACCTAAGCCTGGTGGTGGATCACAGACCAATAGGATTACAACTAAATCAATCATTTAGTAGTTCCTAGTAGTTCCTTAGCTTGGCAGCTGATCACAGTCTGATTGGATTACAATGAAACCTAAAAATGAGGAGAAAAAGAAATAGTCCATCACCAAAAGGAAAGGAGGAATCCCCAGAAAGGTCACTAAATGAAACAGAGGCAAACAAACTATCAGAAATGGAATTCAAAATAATGATGACAGAGGAGCTCAATGAGCTTAGAGAGCTCAAAGAAAACTACAAACAACTCCAGGGGAACTACAAAGAACTCCAGGGAACCTACAAGGAACCTACTGAGAACTACACCAGCATTAAAAAGAACATAGACACTATCAGTAAGAGCCAGGAGGAAATGAAGAATACAATTTCTGAATTGAAGAATACAGTAGAAGGAATCAATAGTAGGCTAGAGGAAGCAGAGGATTGGATCAGCGAGCTGGAGGACAACGTAGAAAAATATTCCAAGACAGTGCAAGAGAATGAAAAAAGGCTGAACAAGAATGAAGAGGTTTTAAGGGCAACATGAAACACAATAATATCCATATCACAGGGATTCCAGAAGGAGAAGACAAACAAGGAATGGAAAACCTGTTCAAAGAAGTAATGAGAGAAAATTTCCCTAACATGATGAATGAAAACATTACTCAAGTTCAGGAAGCACAGAGGGTCCCAATGAAGATCAACTCAAACAGACCAACTTTAAGACACATTATAATTAAAATGGCAAATTTCAGACACAAAATGATCCTAAAATCATCAAGAAAGAAACAGCCAATAACATATAAGGGGGCTCCAATAAAGTTATCAAATGATTATTCAACAGAAACAACATAAACCAGAAGGGAATGACAAAACATATTCCAAGGAATTGGAAACAAAGGCCTGCAACCAAGAATATTCTATCCAGTAAGGCTCTCATTCAAAATAGGAGAAATAAGGAGTTTCCCAGACAAAAAAGGACTAAAAGAATACATCTCTCCCAAACCAGCATTGCAAGAAAAGCTAAAGGGTCTGCTTTAAAAAATAAAAAAATGAAGAAACAGAGAAAGACAAAGAGGAACACAGGTACAAAGGGAGAAAATGGCAATAAATAAGTATCAGTCATTTAATAACCTTAAATGTAAATGGATCAAATGCACCAATCAAAAGACATAGGATAGCCGAATGGATAAGAAAACATGACCCACATATATGCTGTCTTCAAGAGACCCACATTAGAACAAAAGATTGACATGAATTGAAAGTGAAGGGATGGAAAAATATAAATCAAGCAAGTGGACATGAAAAAAAGGCTGGAGTAGCAATACTTATTTCAGACAAAATAGATTTTATGATTAAGGCCATACAAAGAAATAAAGAAGGACATTTCATAATACTTAAGGGAACAATCTATCAAAAAGAAATAACTATGGTAAACACATATGCATCCAATGTAGGAGCTCTGAAATATATAAGAAAAATCTTGGAGAACTTCAAGAAGGATATAGACAGCAACATACTAATGGTAGGGGATTTTAATACCCCACTATCAACAATAGATAGATCTTCCAAACAAAAAATCACTAAGGATGTTATGGCATTGAACAACACTCTAGGGGAAATGGACCTAACTGATATACACAGAACCTTTTACCCTAAAGAAGCAAAATACACATTCTTTTCAAATGCACATGGTACATTCTCAAAGATAGACCACAAGACAAGCCTCCACACATACAGAAAAATTGAAATCATACCAAGCATCTTCTCAGATCACAATGGCTTAAAACTAGAAACCAATCTCAAGGGAAAAAAACAAAAACACTCTAAGTCATGGAGACTGAATAACATGCTTTTAAGTAATTTGTTTCTGGAAACAAATAACAATGAATACAAGAGTCCAAAACCTATGGTACATAACAAAGGCAGTCCTCATAGGGAAATTTATAGCACTACAGGCCTACCTAAAAAGGTCACAAGAAGTTTATGCAAACAACCTAACCATAAAGCTGCAAGAACTAGAGGAGCAACAACAAACAAAACCCAGAGCAAGTAGAAGGAAGGAAATCATCAAGATCAGAGCAGAATTAAATAAGTTAGAGACTCAAACTACAATTCAAAGAATCAACAAGTCCAGGAGCTGGTTCTTTGAAAAAAATGAACAAAATTGATAAGACTTTATCCAGACTCATCAAGAAAAAGAGAGAGAGGACCTAAATAAACAGAATCAGAACGTTGAAGAAAGAAATTAAGGAAGATACAAATAAATGGAAAGATATACCATGTTCATGGATGGGAAGAATGAACATCATGAAAATGTCCATATTACCCAAAGCAATCTATAGATTCAATGCAATCCCAATTAAAATACCAATGGCCGACTTCACAGAAATAGAAAAAATGCTTCAAAAATTTAGATGGAGCCAAAAACACCCACAAATAGCAACAGCAATCTTTAGAAAGAAGAACAAGGTAGGAGGAATCACACTACTGGACATCAAACTATACCGCAAGCCTACTGTCATTGAAACAGTCTGGTAATGACATAAGAATAGATATATAGATCAATGGACCAGATTAGAGAACCCAGAAATAAACTCAGGTCTCTATGGTCAATTAATATTTTACAAAGTGTGAAGGAACATAAAGTGGAGTAAAACAGTCTCTTCAACAAATTGTGTTGGGAGAACTGGACAGCAACATGCAAAAAGATAAAACTAGACCACCAATTTACACCATACACCAGAATCAACTCAAGGTGGATAATGGACTTAAACATAAACAGTGCCACCATAAAGGTACTGGAGAAAAAATATAGGCAGTAAAATTTTAGATATTCTACACAGAAATATGTTTACTGATACTTCACTAAGGGCAAAGGAAATAAAAGAACAACAAATGGGACTATATCGAATTGAAACATTTCTGCTCAGCTAAAGAAAATGCCAACAAAATTAAAAGGGATATAACTGTATGGGAAAACATATTTGCTAATGATACCTCATACAAGGGTTTGATATCCAAAATATAGAAAGAATTCATGCGACTCAACACCAGGGAGACAGACAGCCCAATTAAAAAATGGGCAAAAGACCTGAACAGACAATTCACTGAGGAAGACATACAAAGGACCCAGAGGCATATGAAAGAATGCTCAACATCACTAGTCATCAGAGAGATGCAAATTAAAACCACAATAAGATACCACCTCACACCTGTCAGAATGGTAATCATCAACAAATCAACAACAAGTGTTGGCGAGGAAGTGGGGCAAAGGGAACCCTGGTGCACTGTTGGTGGGAATGTAGGCTGGTGCAGACACTATGGGAAATAGTATGGAGTTTCCTTAAAAAACTAAAAATGGAACTGCCTTTTGATCCAGCAATTCCACTACTAGGACTATACCTGAAGAATCCTGAAATACCAATTCATAAGAACCTATGTACCCCTGTGTTCATAGCAGCACCTTTTACAATAGCCAAATGCTGGAAACAGCCTAAGTGCCCATCAGTGGATGATTGGATCAAAAAACTTTGGTCCATTTACACAATGGAATACTACACAGCAGAAAGAAAGAACTCATACCCTTTGCAACAACATGGATGGAACGGGAAAGTATTATGCTTAGTGAAATAAGCCAGTCAGTGAAAGACAAATACCATATGATCTCACTCATTTCAGGACAATAATGCACAAAACAAACAAATAAGCAAAACAGAACCAGATGCATGAATACAGTGAATAGACCTTCAGTAGGCAGGGGGAGGTGGGAGGAGAGACGAGGAGGGAAAGAAGGAGAGCAGTTTATTCAGGGAACTAACATGGAAGAACCATGGATGTGGACAAAAAGTGGGATTGACTTTGTGGGGGAGTGGGTGGGTGGGGAAGGGGACTGAGGGGAATAAAAAGGGGATACAACAACAATAAAATTAAATTTGAAAGAATGAGCCAAAGTGGGAGAAAAGAAGATCCTGCTACAAACATTTTTTTGTGGAAAAAAATGGGAAGGACTTGAGGGAAAACACCTCTTCCTCTGGACAGCTGGCTAGGCCAAGCCTTTGCAGGTCCTCCCCATTGACTCTCTGAGCCCTTCCCCCTGAATTCTGAGGACCCTCTCCTGCTTGACTGCCTAAAGACCCCTCCTTCTCAACTTCTTGATCAAATCCTCTCTGGCTCCTTGAGGCTCCAACCCCATTAAGGTTTTCCCCCTTTGATAAGGGGTTTTCAGAGAATCCCAGTTCTGTATAACTTACTCTGTGGGAATCTATGCTCCCTGTCACCTCTCCTGAGTGCTCCCAAACTAGCACGTGAAATACCCTAGAATTCTGTCCAGCATCAATATTAATCTTACTGTGTTAAAATTTGCCACATCTGCCTTTTCATCTCCTTTTAATTCAGTCAGAAAAATGCTCTCCTTTTTCCAGATTTGGAGTACAACTCTCATTCTCTATGCTTCAACTATTTATATACTTTAAGTTTCAAAACAGATGTGTCCTGTTGAATTTAGTCATCATGGCAGTCTTGTGCAGCAAATGCTATTATCTTTGTTTTGCAGACAACACTCAGATTCAGAGAAATCAAATGACTTAGTTAAGGTCAGCCAAGTAATTAGTAGCAGAACTAAGATTTGCATTCAGGTCTGCTGTCACGGAGTATAGTGTTTTTTCCCCAATGCCAGCTATTGGTGGGCTGAGAGATTGGTGTTCTTTGGTGAGAGCTCTTCTTAGGGCACTAGCTTTTGTTTGCAGTCTCCCCAACACATTTCACTTAAACAATCATTCTCCATGATAACGTAAAGAGGAAGAAGGGAGAACTTGGGTTTCTGTCATTTATTAAGCATTTACTATGTGTCTGGAATAAATAAGATATTTTACTTAAAATATTTATCTATTTATTTATTTATTTATTTTAGAGAGAGAGGAAGGGAAGGAGAAAGAGAGGAAGAGAAACATTAATGCGTGGTTGCCTCTTGGGTGTCCCCAGCTGGGGACTTGGCTTATAACCCAGGCACATGCCCTGACCCAGAATCCAATGAGTGGTCCTTTGGTTCACAGGCTAGAGCTCAGTCCACTGAGCCACACCAGCCAGGGCTTTTTTTTTTTTTTTTTTTTAATTTAAAGATTAAGAAGAATCTGCTAAAGTATTAGTATTGTATTTTTTAATGAAGAAAACCAGGGCTCATAGAGGTTAAGTAATTGGCCTTAGGCCATAACTACTGAACTTGAGATTCCATGTTAGGTCTGCCCAATTCCAAATCTAAACCACAGTGGAACAGAGGAGATGAATTCAAAGAAAAAATAGTTAGTTTCCATTTGTTAAAAGGAAATTCACTTACATGTAAAGACATTATCAGTTAAATGTTTACTGTATTAATTTTCAAGAATCATACAGAGTGACTTCAAATTGACCTCCCTCAAATATTCAAAATTGTTAGAAACAAAGTGGAAGAATTAATAATTATACAGATGACATATTAATTTTCTGATAGCCCAACTTAGGGTCTCAGTTGAAGAATATTTTAGTTGTGTCCTGTCAACACTAATGATGTGTTGAGGTACCTGTGTTCTCAACATTTATGAGCACATGTGTATAGGCCACCTTGTGAGGCTGTGAGCAAGCAGGTGGATGGAGAAAAACAGTGTCTTGGCTGAGCTCCAAACTGATTATGTGATTTTGAACACGTTCCCTATTCCTCCTACACACGTCTTAGCTTCTTTTCTCAGTTATAATATTAATAGATCGATCTAGAAGATCTGTAGATTCCTTCCTGCCTGGTTTATAAAGACTAACTGTCCCTTATTCAAAAACTCATGGGGCCAGTTCAGTTGTGAAATTCAGATTTTTTTCTACTGTTGGATGGCTTTAGGGTAAATCTATTATAGAATACAACAACCCTAAAGGGGTCTGGGACAACCCTTTGTAGTGAATCTTATGAGTATTCTGCTGCAAAACATGTAAATTTTCACAATAAAGAGAAACTTTAGCTCCATTCTAACTTAGGTTGGATTTTGCTTCCAACTGAGTTCTTGTGGGTTGGGTTTTTTACCCAAATGAATTTGCCACAAATTTACCATGAAAATTTTGTTTTCAGAAATTTTGTATTGCAGAATTTGTACATAGGGGGTTTTAATTCTGCATCTACATTTCTTTGGATACCCTACTGTGATCACATCTAGGATTTATCTAATGCTGTGCTCTTGATGGGAAATATAATGCATTTAAAATGCAGTTACTGTAAGAAAATAAAATGCCCTTTGTGGAGATTTATTTTGACATAGGTATTTCTGGGATTACAGCATGGCAATAGGGAAGTCAATAAAAGTTGTTTGCAATCATGATGATGCAGACCTCATGACCTGGAAGAATATAGTAGCAGTTACACCCAGTTATACTCATGGCCCTGTACTTACAATGTTAGGGAGTGAACTGAGTCCAAGCCAGGAGATTTTTCGACAATAACAGCTGAAAGGAAAGTGTTTTCTGGTTAGCTCTTAGTTAACCAGAAAATTAGCCAAACAATACCTTATTCCCTGAGAACACTAAATAATGGACATTTTTTAAAAAGATTTTATTCATTATTTTTTAGAGAGAGGGAAATGGAGGGATGCGGAGAAACATCAGTGTATGGTTGTCTTTTACCTGCCTCCATCTGGGGACCTGGCTGGAGACCTGGCTTGCAACCTGGTTATGTGTCTCGACTGGAAATTGAACCAGCGACCTTTGGGTTCATAGGCCAGTGCCAATCCACTAAGCCACACCAGCCAGGGTAAATAATGGATATTTTTATATGCTAATTATAAATATATATAGTATTTAATAGAATTTGTTTTTGTAGTACATGTGTCTTCCTTAGCTTTCTCTGGTCAGTCAAGCTCTCCTTAAATGTCCACTGTGGAAATCAAACCTAAGCAGTCCTCACTTATAGTGCCTCCCTTGCCCTCTCCACCCCCATCACTAGGGGGTGTGACCAACCTGAGCACCTAGGTTTCTTGGGCACTGTAGAGAACTCACAGGGATTCTATTTTAAATTTTTGAGGAAAACATTCTTGACATCTGCTGGATAGTGTATGAATTGCTAACTTTAGAGTACTGTATCCCTTCAATGATGGTATGCTTTGCAAAACTGTGTTTTTGGCAGTTGTTGAGATAAAAAGCAAGTGCCATGCCAAAAAATCAGTGTGGAATAGGAAATGAGGGTGGCCATGTGCAATCTGGTTCCAAGACTGGAGAAGTTGTGAAATGCTCAATCGGCACACAGTTCATTAACAAGTCATCATGACTATTTAATAATGAAATAAAAACATTCTTTTTCTAATTTCTGTGTATTAAGTTGTGACAAATATGTGACATTAGGATGAGTCACAAATATTTATTGTTATTTGGATATATCCAATAAATGAAATTATGGATGTCTGTTGGCTTTGCCATACACTGTGAAAAATTGAGACATTATGGGTGTCATGATCTGAGAAAGTTTAGGAACTTCTGGTATAATTCACACAGTTGCTCAGACATAGAAACTTGGATCCATCCTTGTTGTTCTCTCTTTTATCCTCCCAAAAAATGTGCTAAACAATCTCCCCAAAATGTCCTGAATCCATTTTTATCTCCACCACCACTGTAATCATCCTTGCCAAATTCTCTCTCTTTACAACAGCTTCCTTGCTTTGGTTCTTGACTTCTAATACTCCATTCTTCAGACGTGATTTTTAAGCACATATATTAGATCATGTCACTCTTGTATCAAACTCTCCAATAGTTTCCACTTCACTTCCAAAGGTCTCCACAACTGGCCTATGGTGGCCTCTGCTTTCTTTATGGATCTCCTGGAATCCCACACTTCTCCCTGTTCACCATGCTACATCCTGACTCCACCTTAAGGTCTTCCCCATTGTCTGCAAAGTTCACGCAGATCTTCATAGTTGTCCTTTAGTTTTAGCTCAACTACTACCTGCCCAGCAAATTGATCTAAAGTAGCTTATCTCCACCTTTACTCCCAATTACTATGTACCTTATCATGTTTTTAAATTTTTTTCATAACATTTGTATTAGTTCATTGATAAGTATATCAGAGAATAAGAACTTTATTCTCTTGTTTGCTAATGTAGTCCTGCCACTTAGAATAATACCTAGCACATAGTAAGAGTTCAATTAATATTTTTGAACTGAATAAATGAGTGATTATTTCATATGGTTGTATATTTGGATCACTTAATGATGGGTTCTAATGGAGGAAATCCAGAAGTATGTTGGGAGGAAGGAAATCAGTAATTATATTCAAGGTGTGTGTGTTACATTGGCAATAACTTTGCATCTCCTTATTTCACATGCTTCTTATTAATTTTGAAAAACTGTTTCTAAGGTTATGGTTTAACATCATTATTTCAGATATAAAGTATTCAATTCTGACAGCAACTGTCATGTCAAAGGAATACCATGTTAGAGCAACCATCATTACTGGATTGCATGCAGAATGAACTGCTAAGGAAATTGCAGACTTCAATAACCTCCATTTATGTAGAGTTGACAATGTGAAGGAAGTGTATAACGCTGATCCTGATGTTGCAACACCACAAGGACAATGCATAAGGTACACAAGGATTGCACAAATCCAGATATTGTACACAGAATCCAGGAGATCATCAATGAAGATCCAGGAAAATCAATGCACTCCATAGCAAGAGAACTGCAGATGTTGGATGCAATGGTTTGCAAGATTATTGCTGAAGATATCAGATACAGATCATATGTTTTTAGAAGAGGCCAGTTTATGACACAGCAGACAAAGGAAAGGAGCTTCGAAAAAGCAAGGACACTGCTAACAAAATTGAAAAAATGCCAAAGAAAAAAACCCTCTGATTTTCTTCTCTGATGAAAAGAATTTTTAGCAGGACCAAAAAGTCAACAGAAGAAACAACAGGTGGCTCTGGGAGAATCTTAATGAAGTCTCAGTTGTCATGAAAACAAAATTTCCTGCAATAGTGATGGTGTTAGGTGTTGTCAGCAATGCAGGAGATATCATGGCTCTGCGTTTGTTTCTACAAGGCTTGAAGGTGACTGCTGATGTTTACCTTGACGTTTTGAGAGTAGTTGTACTGTGGATGAAGCAAGTCACAAATGGACATCATTTGATCCTCCAACAAGATGGTGCACCAGCACATAATGCCAAAAAGGTGCAAGACTTTCTCAGTGTCAATGTTCCTGAATTCTGGTCAAAAGAAATCTGGCCATCTAGTTCACCAGATGCAAACCCTTTGGGCTACTAAGTATGAAGCATTTGTGAGAGAGAAGGTAATAAATGAATAAACCTCTTTCCAATAAAGAGGCTGTTAAAGTTAAGATTGAAAACATTATGATATCCATGGATAAAGAAAAGTTAAAGCATGCTCAAGGTTCCAAAGTTGAATCAAGTCTATTATTGCAGCAAGTGGGGACTTTAACAATGAAAAAAAATAATGACTATGTTTATGTATTTACATATAAGAATCAATTTATTTCAAAATTTAACACTTTTGTGGTATGTTGTTTATTTTACTAAAAATTTGCCACTTTATTGCATGCACCCTGTATATGCTACAACAGTAAGGGGAATTAACTACTGTTAAAATGTAAAGGGTAGGCACTGGCCTGCGAACCCAAAGGTCACTGGTTTGATTCCCCAGCCAGGGCACATAACCAGGTCTCCAGCCAGGTCTGTAGCTGGAGGCAGGTGAAAGGCAACCGTACATTGATGTTTCTCTCCCTTTCTTCCACCTTCCCTGCCCTTCTCTCTAAAAATAATAAAAATTCTTAAAAAAATAAACACACACATACACACACACACACACACACACACACGAACATTTCTAGAACTACTACATCTATAGCATTATACTAGCAGGGAATGCCATCGTCCAGCCTAAGCTTGCTGACATGTCTTCTTGGACAATGCTAAATCCAGGAGGGTACAGAAAAGTGGAAATAGGAACCAGCATGGAATTGATCAACCTCTCTAGCAAATGGCATTGGGATAAACAGAATTTTCTGATAAGATTAATTCTGAAATATTATGAGTGGTTTAGCAATCTCCAAAGACACAAGGCATTTGTATCTGTATAGGATTTAAAGGATCTTTCACATAAAGCAATTTCATTTTTCAACATCAAAGAGATGCTTTGGAGGGGTTGCTTGAAGGAGGCACACTGCAACAAACATGGTGGTACAAGAGCAGCTATATGTAAAAATCAGTTTGCTCAGCCAGGAGTTGTGTCTGTGGCTATCACCACCCAAGGCACACAGATCGTTGTTCATTGAATTACAGGATTATGGAGGGAGCCAGGGGTAAGGAATCAGGCGGCAACTCAGTGATAACCTTGGATTTCCTGGGGTGACTGTGGGGCAGCTCTTATAAATAATAGGTAATGATAATGATGCATAATTAATAATGATGAGAAAGATCACAGCCACCACTTCTATGTGCCAGGCACTGTTTTTAGCATGTAACAAATTAGACTTCTGTTACTAAATCTTGCTCCCTTGGGCTTTCTACCAGTCTTCCCAGCCTGTTCTCTGGAGCTATATACACAATGGACTTGCTCTGCAGCAGATTGCAAATATTTTAAGGTAGTTTTCATGTTTTTATCTGTGAGTGTTAACTTTTTTTGAACTGGATGCAGATAATTATTTATTTATTAAAGATTTTATTTATTATTTCCAGAGAGACAGAGGAAGGGAGAGAGGCAGAGAGGGAGAGAAACATCAGTGCCTGGATGTCTTTCACCTGCCTCTAGCCATGGACCTGGCTGGATACCTGGCTTGCAACCTGGTTATGTGCCCTGGCTGGGGAATCGAACCAACGACCTTTGGGTTTGCAGGCCAGGGCCTTATCCTCTGTGCTACCAGCCAGGGCTTGGATGAAGATATTTAATGGGTCAGTATTAAATTTCATCTTGCTGGCTTTGTCTCACCTTTTCAAGCTGCTCAAATATTTGTTAATCTGATTCTTTCTGTGTATTAACCAGACCTTATAAAATATGCTACTGAAAATGGTAAGCTTTTAAGTCTGGTCCCTTTCCTTTTCTTCTTTTCCTCTTTTTTTATACCACTCCCCCACCTTGAACACTTATTGAGGGCTTTATATGTGCCAGACATTGAAGCACTAGGGTTGGAAGGTTGCATAAAGTGTACCTCTAGACCTCACAAAAGCTTCTTGCTTAATCAGGGAGACAGAAAAATGGAAATAATAGTACAGTGTGATTATATCATGAATGAAAAGTGTGGAGGAGAATTTTAATGTGAGTTGTGAGATTAATTATCTATAAGGGAGAGACGTAAGTTAGGAGAATGCCAGCATTAACTCTGGCTTCTAGGGTGTGGGGTCTGTAAGGGAAATGGAAAGTCCCCAGTTACTTAAAAGCTAGCCAGGAGATGTCCCAGGGATGAGAGGCAGAGTGAGGAAGCTTTAACAATGGTAAGGAAATGGAAAGAGAATTAAGTGTAGAGGAGGAAGGTGAGGGAGTTTATGGAAGCAGATAGTAGGTCTAGGTTTCACATGGTGAACTGGAGAAGCAGGAAGCATTTTAGATTTCAATTAGAGACTAGACAAGGGAAGGAATGAGAAGAAAGGGGTTATCTGTGACCTGAAGCTGCCTAGATAGTCCTTGGAAAAACGGATAAATTCAAGAGCAAAGGGACTTTTGACCATTGTGGCTCTTTCCAGCACAATTATCCAGTCATTTAGGAGCCATCCTCAATGTGAAGACTGGACTCCTCAGTAGTACAGGTACAGTGGCTTGTTTGCTCACATTGCAGAGCCCAAGATGGTGCTAGAGCCTAAAGGTTCCCAGGAATTAGGAATTTTGTAGGACAGAGAATAGGTGACCTTGGTAGACCAATGATCCCATGTTGGACCAATGTCCTTGTTCAAAGAAGGATATCCATGAAGCAATGAGCCCCTCTTAAGGAAAGAAACCTCTGCAGTAAAGAGGCTACAGAGACCTGAGAATTAGTGAGTTCTGGGCCAGTATAAAATGCCAGCTGGGTCCTGAATCTCTTCTCAGGGCTTGCTGGAATACCTGAAACCCTGTAGAAAACTGATTATACAGACTGGTTTGGTTAGGATTGCTCAGATGAAGCTGTTGCCAGGTATTAGAAAATCAAGACCTGAGTAAGAATTTATTTCCTCAGTGTTTAATTTCTTTAAGAGTGTGTGTCCATAAACATGGTTAGATATAGCTCCTGAGGTACTGAGTGCATCAGTGGGTGCAAACTACACACATGTAGCTCAGCTCCAAATCAAGGCTTGAAGCTGTGAACCAACATAAAGCTGAAGTTTATTACAATCATTGGTGAAAACAAGACTGGTGGTCTTCGATGATTTGTAGTTGGAAGGTAGGCTCAGGTTTGGGGTCTGCTTCCTAAGCATCCCTTTCTTCCAAAAGACTAAGACATCACTGTAAAAAGGTACAGATGTTTAGCTCCACATTTGGAGTTTGGAGGAATTAAATGTGAAAAAGAATAAACTCTGTTATTAAACTAGCACCTCCTATTTTGGGCAGGACAAGGAGAACACAGGTGAACATTTCTAGAATCAGAAATTTTGAGTTACACAACCTGAAATGAAGAGTACAGGTAAATCCTTAAAATGCAGGAGGTGACTAACAGGTACTGGGTGAGGACCAGTATATAGTCATAGGCCGAGGACTGTGAGGGGTGAGGAATGTGCAGCTGGGGTCTATTTAACAGTACATGTACATCATCCCCAACTACAAGTAATGGAGCAGCAGGACATCACTGTCTCAAGGTGTGAGGGAAGATACTTGTTCTTTCCAACAGGAGCCTGGAGAGAAATTTGGTTCTAAAACAGGCCAGCTTTTTCAAAAGTCTATATCTGTAGGACTCATGTCTTTACTGTCAACACTGTTATGTTATTTAACATGAAGAATCAACTTAGAAAGAGGCTAGGCTTTTGGGCCAATCCTAGATTACGTCTCATCAGATTGTGCAGTGCAAACCTCTCGGAGTTAGGACGGAGAGCTTTGTCTCCTGAGCAGTCTTCCTGCCTGGCGTCTTCCTGGTCCATGCTTCCCAGTCTCCTCTTGGTCCTCTATTCCAACATATTAACAGTTCAGCGTTATTCTTTGGAGAATGCAGTATATATTTTCACCAGCTGTTTCAGACGGGGATTTCTTTTGGGGGTCCCAGTATAGGTTTTATCACCTTACATCAGTTTATTCTTATCACCTTATGTCTGCTTATTCTTTAAAACCCAACTCAAAGTCACCTCCTCTGTAAGGACTTGCAGGCTCTTCTGGAAGGAGTCTTCCCTCTTTTCCCACAACTCTTTCACCCACTGTGTTTGCCTATCTTACCCATAGGACAGTAGCCTAGCACAATGCCTGACACAGCAGGATTTCGACCAAAGTTTGTGGACTAAATGGGTGATCCACAGGAAGAAAGGCACACAAAAAACTGCAAATCAAGTTCTGGTTTGGACTTTGCAGGCAGGCCCCTATCCACTGTTATGAAGGGACAGCCCAGAGATGAGATGAAGACTTGGACAGCAAAGATGCAGCTGTTGAAGAGGATAGGCAGACCACAGGACCCTTGGGTGAGCGCGGACACTGTCAGCCCAGGTCTGGAAACACTAGCTGGAGCAAGAGGGGAAGTGTTATTCCTGTAAAGGACCCAGGTATTGTATAGTGCTCTGCAAATGCAAGTACTTGCTTCTGTGTCATCCTTAGTAGCTGTTTAAAACCTGTCTAACTGGCAGGATTCTTGGCTGAAGACAGTTGCCTTCCCTCCTGGGGAAATGTATGGCCTACTTTGTGAGTTCCATGGTGCCATGTCCCCACTGATTGAGACCCACATGAAAAAATGCCACAAGGCAAACATCAAAGTAAAAAATTCTGTTATCTTCCTTAGACCAATCTGTGCTATTTTTGCAGTGTTAAACACCCCAGTGCACTCAGGCCTTTTTTAATAAATAGGATTTCAAATGTATTCAGGTTTGAACGTTCAAAGTGGGTGACCTTGAGCTATCAGGTCAAGCTGTGGAGCATCAGCTATTGGGCAGTACTTACCATCTGGAAGGTTGGGACATCTGTTTGTCTCCCATTTTCAGGTAAGGGGGAAGAAATGATTTGTTTTGGGTTACAGAGGTCGGTTTGGAGGGGGGAATTTTTTTCCCCCTGATTAGTTGACTGGTTTGTGCAGGCTAAAAAGGAAGTAATGCTGTCCACTTCTCACTTAAACTCAGGGCCAGGACTCCCTGGAGTGAAAGGGACCCAGTGTTGCCTTACTTGCAGAAGTATGTGATCCAATACCCCCTTCACAAAGGATAGAAACGGTCAAATCTGGGAGCAGGAAGGCTCCCTGAGGGAGGAACAGAGGGAGAAAGAAACAAAGAAGTCCTTCTGTTGACGTTTCTTTGTTCCTCAGACCCTTGAGCTGATTCCCACTCCCTCCTTCCTCCTGCCTGACCAGGGAGTGCGGGGCTGGAGGTGGGGTGGAGGTGGAGGAATGGATCTCCTTGAGCACAGTGGCCAAAGAACAGAGCCTTACCCCAGCCAACTGCCTAGCGCCTAGCAGATCCAGCACGCTGTTCCTGGGCGTCAGCCTTTGTAAGGTGCAGCTTCCCGGTTACCATGGCAACGCCAGCCTCGCTGACGCCCATCTAATGTTCCAAGCCTCTAGACCTGACAGGGGCTTCCTTTTCTCAGCCTCTATCCTCACAGCAGAAGTGTTTGATTCAATCATAAGAAGCTCAAATAGTTTTCTTGCTAGTTGCGTCATGACCCGCTGTGTCAGGTGTTCCCTGAAATGGGGACTGTGAGTACAGTCAGTATTCCACGTGGCTGGTGCTAGCCAGCCACATTGCCAATGCTTGCTGGGGGCCTTGGGCCGGCGAGGGGTGGCCAAGACTGCGTGGAGTTTTATTATTTATTTAATGGTATGTAATTTTTATAGCTTGTTTTTTCTACTTTTTATATCACTCAGTATCAGTTTTCCTGAATCCCGAGACCCAGTTCTGAGTTTGTAGGTGACTGGCTGAGATGAAGATGTGCCTGTGAGTGCAGGGAGGGTTGGCTGGGGTGATATTTGCAGGAGGAACCCTAAATAGGTTCATTTGGGTGGGTCTCCAGGACAAAGACCTCTAAGCTGCCTGAAGGACTGCCCCTTGACTTTTTCTAAGTGTTCTTGGGGGTGGGGGTGGTAAGGAGTTACCTTGAGGGGGCAGAGTGGGAATGCAGGGTTTGATCTTGGGTCAAAGATTGGAGAAAGCCAAGGAAGTTCACATGCCCTGGCTGCTCGGAATGGACTGACTTGCTGAGAGTAGCAGAGTGGCCCAGGCAGGGCAAGGAGGCCAGGTTGCAATCTGTGGAAGCATTTTTGGTCAATTGTCTCAAAGAGGAGAAAAGGATCTGGATCTTTGAGGTGCCAGTAATTTTCTGTGATTTCTTTTCCCATTCTAAATAAATGTTTACTTTATACCAAAACTCAAACATATAATGTTTTATTTTTCTCAAAGAGGATCCACCAAATTGTACAAGATCCAGGTACCCACAAAACCTGGAGAATCATGAGTGTTCCCTGTATAGCAGGTATGTATGTTCTGGGTTTCTTCATATTGTCACTCAGTGGCCTGTGCCAGGCCCTTGGGAGAGGGATTGACAGCAAAAGGAACTCCATTGGGAGATGCATGAGACACAGAGAATGTTGGTGATTCTTGGTGGTTCCAGCTCTACTTGGTAGTTTCTTAAGTGATAAGCAAGTGGAAGGTGAGCTTATAACTGTATCTGCCTCTCCTTCTCTTTCCCACAATATAGAGCTTGAAGAAAGCAGAAAAGAGGCCAACTTTATACCAGTTTTACCAGGCAATAGCAAGCACCTCAGTGGATTCTTTAGGGAGGAGAAACAGAAAGACAGAGAACATTGCTAGGTGTCCAAAGAATTCTTTGGATCTTTGGTTTCCAAGGATCTCTTGCAGTACAAAGGAAGAAATTGAGGCTAAGTTATTACAACAAATTTTGCTATGTGGGGCTGGTGAAAGACCACTTCTGAGATTTATATTTCCCAATTTTACTCAGGCAATGCCAACAGCTTGTGTGGGGGAATTCTGTGGACCCTATAATTTCCATCTGAATCTAAGTACTTGATTTTTTTCTTTTCTTTTTTCTTTTTTCTTATTTTATTTTATTTTAAGATTTTATTTTATTATTTTTAGAAAGAGGGGAAGAGAGGGAGGCAGAGAGGGAGAGAGACATCAATGTATGGTTGCTTTTTACCTGCTTCCAGCCACAGACCTGACTGGAGACCTGGCTTGCAACCTAGTTATGTTGCCCTGGCTGGGATTTTCTTTTTTATTTTTTCTTTAAAGATTTTATTTACAATTTTTAGAGAGAGGAGAAGGGAAAGAGGCAGAAAGGGAGAGAAACATCAATATATGGTTGCCTTTCACCTGCCTCCAGCTATGGATCCGGCTAGAGACCTGGCTTGCAACCTGGTTATATGCCCCAGCTGGGAGTCAAACCAGCAACCTTTGGGTTCACAGGCTGGCACCTATCCACTGTGCCACCAGCCAGGGCCTAGTACTTAGTTTTTTGAAAATACAGCTTCGAGACAAGTTTCCTAGCCCACAGCTACCAACAGTCCATGTCTCCCAAGACCCTGTCACGCAGAGATTTCAATGTTCTTTCCCCAGCCTAATGACTGGGGTCTTGGATGCATCATGGTAAGGCCTTCCACAAGATGATGCTTATGGATTTTATTTTAATTTTTTTAATGTTGACTGATTATTCCTTTGTTGTTGTTTCACTAAATGTTTACTATGGGCTAGTATTATTCTGGGAAGTGCTCGGGTGCCTGGTTTCAAGGAATTTTAAAGGGTTATGATTTTTATACCTTTAGAGGCAAACTCAACTGTGCTTTTCTGTTATATATGCTTTTGATAGTTCTGCTACCTTTCTGAAGCTTGCATATTTTCCCTGCTCCAGGTTGGCATGGCCCCAAAGAACTATAGACATTTTTATTATTTGGCTGGGGAAAGAATTAATTTGTATCTGTCTGTGTAAGCCACTGTCTAAGATCCGTCTTTTTGCCAGGAAAACATTACATTTTAATCTGAATAATTCCAACCTGAGCTGAGACTTTATCATTCTAAAGTCTCAGCTTGGAATAATTCTGCCATTTGACAGAATTCACAGCTCCTTTTAAAGAAAAGTTCTTGTAGGTCTTTCAGATATCCCAGTGACCTGCCTCCAAGTAAAGTTGAGATGGGTCTTATCTGACTCTTTTGCTTTTCATAACAAATGTCAACTCTGAGATATGACCATCTTCCCCAGAGAATAAATACAAGGAATTCACTCTTGCCAAAGGCAAATCTAATATCATAGTTGAGAGAGACAGGCAGAAGTCCTTGTGAATTGCCCAGTCCTCCAGCTTCAGGTAAGCTCTTTCCTTGTTCTTGATTCCCAAAGCAGCATCCTCTAGGACATTTACTACACTAACAAATGCTTCCAGAAATGCCTGCATGCAGCTATGATTAAAGAGTATGCCCTTGATTTTTATTGCAGACTGATATAAAAATGTTTCTGTACCTTTGGCAAAAATAACTGTCGAAAGACCTTATTCACTTCACCATTCCATGTTTTTTTTTTTTTTTTAAATTTCATTGTTGTTGTATTACATCCATCCCCTTTTTGCTCCCCTCTGTCCCCCTCCCCACCCACCCATTCACCATTCCATGTTTTTATGTAAGGATTCTTGAGAACCCAGCCTCATCAACTACCTGATTGACTTCATACCCGTTTTTATTGGACACTTGGGTGTCCAATAGGTGTATTCTATATAACATGGCCAAAACCAAACTCCTGATCACTGCCACCATCTGATCCTCCCTCAGTCTTTATCATCTTAGTAAATAGCAGTTCACTGCTCAGCCAAACAGCTTAGAACCACATGGACTATTCTGTCTTATCTCACATGTAAACTGTTAGGAGATCCTGTTGCCCCTACCTTTAACCCACATCCAAAATGATCAGGTTCTGGATATGGGTTAAAGGTAGAGGCAACAAGAGCTCATAACAGTTCTTCTCTTGTCTGGAAAAGTCCACAAGCTTTATCACTGATCTCTCCACCTTTATGCTTTGTTCCCCTGCACCTATACTCAACATAGCATCCAGAGTGATCCTTTAGATTATGTCAGACCATGATACTTCTCAGTGTCCTGGTGAAAAATCCCCATGACTTTCTGTCTTATGGGAAATAACCCACCTTAAAGATACCCACTTTCTGTCTCTCTTTCCATTTCTGACTTGATGTCCTTGAAATCAGCTATTTCACATCATGGGAGCCATACTGGTTTTATGTGCCCCATGTCAAAGTATCTGTTGGGAATACTCTTCCCTAGTTATGCACATGGCTGTTCTTTTTTCCTGTCATGTCTCTCCTAAAAATGTCACCTCAGTAAGAGGTTTTCTAACCACACTATTAAAACTGCAGGCCCCACTCTGAGCTCTCTGTTTCAATGTCATTTTTCTCCATAGTACTCATCACTATCTGACCCACAATATATTTTATTTATTGTCTGTTTCACCCTACTGGAATGTCAGCACCCTGAGGCAGGGAATTTTTGTCTGTTTACTCTCTTTTGTTCACTTTTGTATTCCACTGCCTGGGCATAGTAGGTGTTCAATGAGTATTTTATTCAATGAATGATTAAATTCTATGAGAGTTAGTACCAGGAGAAAAAGTACCTTTTGTGTCAAAGTTGTATTTCCTTTGGTGATATAATTGATCTTATTCAATGTAATTTACTTTTTGGTTCTGCTACCAGGAAGCTAAAAATTAAAGACAGAGGAAGTTATAATGACTGTTTTATCCATGGTGTCTTTCTCCTTTGTATGGTTTTTCATTATCTTCACTTTTAACATTTATTTGAACAACTTTGAGCGTTTTCCCAAGTAGTATTTATGGAACTTCAAGCTTAGTAAATATTTGTCAAGGGAATGCATTTTATAACATTGTTGGAAGTAAATAGGATATGAATAATACATTATTAATAATCTTTGTAGGACTTAAAAGTCATGGGCTAGAGAGATACAAATGATTAGAGGAAAGGAGAGGCTGTGGAGAAACAAGCATGTGTCCATGGCTGGGCTGAGTGCATGATCATCACATAGACTGGGACCCTATGGCAGTAAGTAGGGAGATAGGGATAATTTTGTTGGGACAAGAGGCATAACTAGGACGAATGGTCACTTTATCAATAATTAGTAGTTATCAAATTATAAATATTTAATTAACCTCAAGTTCAGGGAAGTAAGTGCAAGTAGCATTGATTTCTTTGATGGGGCCAATAAAAGCCATTAGAGGTGCCACCAGCAACAAATGAACACACAGCCCTTCACGTTAGAAGAGTTAAGTAACAGGTTAACTTTGTCGTTTGTTCTCAACATTGACTTTGGCAGAGCAGTTTTAAAATGTGCAAAATTCCATTGTGTAAATGTACGACAGTTTTCCTTTCTTTCCTTTTTTTAAAAAATTTTATTGTTGTTGTATTACATCCATCCACTTTTTGCTCCCCTCTGTCCCCCTCCCCACCCACCCATTCCCCCCAAAGTCAATCCCACCTGTTGTCCATGTCCATGGTTCCTTTATACTAGGTTCTTGTCTAAGCTGCTCCCCTTCCTTGCCTCTGCCTCCCCC